>OOFB01036745.1:5881-17534 GCA_900323305.1 Trachyrincus murrayi
CAAATATGTATCTTCTTTTAATCAATAGAGGGCAGCAAAGTGCTTGTTTATGCTTCAGGGAAGCATCGTACTGCAAGAGAACTCCGTTGCCTGCGTGTGTGTGCATTTGTGTGTGTGTGTGTGTGTGTGTGTGTGTGTGCGTGTGCTTAGAGTGTCTTATAAAATGATATACAATGCTATATAATTCGACGTGAATTATATACATATGTACTGCGTACATACAACATTTTTCATCATATATGTGCTTGTGTGCACCCAGTAAGATACTGGGCCCACTTTTGACACCGACTGATAGACTGGTAAACATAGACTGATACGTTCACATAGACAATCATCTTCTCACTTTGCCCCACATGCAATAAAATGCAATACAATACAATATCTCTACAATGAAGCCCAAAGCACAGACGCAAAATAATATTTGTGAATTCTCTGAATTGCAAAAACAATACAGCCCCGCTACATGCGCGCTCCGTGTGCTTTGCTCCGTTAAAACAGTATGATTAGGATTTATTTTGTATGAACTGAAAATCGCCGTGGGTGTGCTTTGGGCTTAAGACCCTATACTGCCATCTACTGGACCCACCTGGGACCAGAAGCCAGTGCTCCACTTGGGCGGACAGGCCCGGGTGTGGCAGGGCTGCAGCTGGGCAGGTGAGACCACGGGGCACAGGGCGTGAGCCGCCTCCTCCTCCCTCTGGTAGGTCACCTTCCTCAGGCAGCGCAGGGCCCTGGTCTGCTGGCCGCCCCGCACGTGAGGCTGCAGGGACCCCAGTCGCCCGCTGACCAGCTGTGGTGGGGAGAGAGAGAGAGACGTTTGGTGAGGGGAAGCATGGATTAGCAAGAACACTCGACAACCCGACAACCTGTGTCTCATTCAAAGACACGCGATCCACCGATCAGCCGTTACAGACTTAATGATACGCGCAAATGACTGTTAACCAGAATGGGATGGCAGAGTGTATATATGCATGTATACACTGACATGTAAAACAGACGGTCTCTCACTCACACACACGTGAAAAGCATTGGTGCAGATGCACACACCCTTGTGCTCTTGTAGGGCGATATATAGAGGAGCTGTACATTATGCTGATGGGTGCCAACCTGTGTCATCAGGATACAGACTACATGATCCTAATCAGGACCGCAGGTCACATGTCTAAACCCTCATCTGTTACCATTATTTTAGACCTCAACACCAGAGCTGGGGACTTGAGACTCGGACTCGAGTCGGACTTGAGGTGGACTCGAGTCGCGAAAATGGAGACTTGGGACTTGCCTTGGACTCCCCTGCTGTGAGACTTGACTGCTTTAGGGTTAGGGTTAGAGACTCGAGTCTCTGGAGACTTGAAAGCAAAAATTCTGTCAGATTGTAAAGGCTATGATGAATAATCATTGAAAGCATTGTTTGTGTGTTGCACTGCTGCTGGATGCATATAGGGGGAAACATTATTATTATCTCAGCCCGACTTCCCAGTGGCCACTGTAGTTGGCCACGGAGGTTGTCCCGCTCTGAAGCACGTCAGGTAGCCCGCTAGACATGCTGGGACTTGGGTTAGGGGATCGCCTCGGTTTAGTGCTGTTATTTCAGAAGCCCATCAGTTAACACCGCTAGACCCACCGGGACTTTCACTGCTGATTGTACCTTTCGCTCCCTGCTTTAGGTGGCTTTATTACGGATCGCGAATATCTGTTGAATATCTTCTTAACTCCGTCAAAAAAACAATATTACCCTATATCAAATATTCCAAACGTTATGGCCGCAGACACCGAGGTTGATCGCAACGAGTTGAGCCGTCCATCCCACCTAGTAGTGCTTACCAAACCGATACTTTTTAGGAAACCCTGCTGTCATTTAAATGTCAGTGACAGAAGGGACGTTCAGTGGAGCCCACGTCCTGAGTGGGTCTTTACGTGTGTCCCCGGCAGCACGCGGCACACTGGAAGTCCCTGAACCCCTCCCCCTCCTGAACCCCTCCCCCTCCTGAGTCCACAGACGGCTTCTAACAAGAGCCTGACAGAAAAAGTCTGACAGATAGTTCCACACAGGGGACCACAGGGGAGTGAGGATCCGGGAGGGGATGGGAGGTACCGCTGGGTGGTGGTGGTGGTGGAGGAGGAAATGAAGACGAGACACACTATAGTGCACTTTAAAACAAAGTAAAAGTAAATAAAAGGGGTTTGCATGAACAAATTATAGCAAAACAGTTATAGTTGCACGATTGCACTGAACGTAAAGATGCCGTGTACAAAATATAACAGTTTTCAGTGCAGTTTTGTCCCTGCAGGAACAGAAACATGGAGCAAACCAGCAAAAACAAATATTGAGAACACCGGGGGACATGCTGACATTTAAAAAAAAATACAAAGAGGGATGTGGTGTGAGGGAGGTGGTGTAAGGGGAGCTGGGGAGGCGGTGGAGGTGGGGTTGTGGGAGTTCAGTGGAGTTCTGCTCGGCTAGACTGGTGTAGCTCCCAGGGGGGGCAGTAACACATGGACAGGTCTGTCAATGCCTGAGATACATTCCACTGCTACAGAGATAAGCACAGACCTTTTAGCACAGACCTATTAGCACACACGCATGCACACACACACACATGCCATACACACATGTGGGGCATGTGTGAACCTATTCAGACTATGGTGTGAACATAACTGCAACATTTGCAGAAATACACAGTACACAGACAAACAGACGCACAGACATAGGCTTGCACAAAAAGGGTTAGTTCATTCATCTGTTTTTCTTTCGCCATACATTTGTGAAGGCTTCTTTCTGTACCTTCAACTTAACTCTCTTTGCCATTACACAAGCCATAAATCTATGTGCACACACACACACACACACACAAGCCTCTAGCATGGAAGCAGGAGCAGCAGCAGCAGCCCTGAAACTTTTTTCTATCTTCAAATGCCTGCAGAGTCAGAAAACAAGCACAGGGGTCTCGACTGGGACCGGGAGTCATGGCTGTACCTGGCATACATCTATGGTTTTCCCTCTCTAAGGCCAACGGGCGTGTGGTCGTGACCAAGGTGGTGGAGTAAGTGGGTGGGTGGGGGTGTAGAAGCAAGGGTGTGTGTGTGTGTGTGTGTGGGAGGCTGGGCAGGTGTCACAGCAGCCAAAGGGTTCTGTTAAATACCTTTCACCCAGATAAGAGGAATGGTATGCCTGAGATTAGGGGCAGGATGTGCCCTCTCGGATGAGGGAACAGAGGCTGCATGGTGGGGAGCTGTAACCGATAGCACCCAGGCCCCGTGGAGCCCCGTAACACGGCGAGGCCCAGTCCGGCTTCTCACGGCCTGGCCCACTGTGCACATCACCGGCATCAGACAGAGACTGTGTGGCTTCAAACATGTCAGTTCTCTCTCTCTCTCTCTCATTCATAGTGTTTATGCCAGCCAGTGTGTGATCTGTGGGGGGCGCGAAAGTGCTTCTAAATGTGCGCCCACACACATGCATACGTTCTCATGCACACTTTCACGATTCATGAGAATCCCCATCCGGGTCCATGCAGTAAATCAGTCTACTGGGCTCCGTCACTCACAGCCCTGCCTGCCCAGCATATCCAGCACTGATACTGCCTACACCACCCCCGGCTTCCGGGTTACCCGGTGGGGCTACGGCGGACGCGATGACTCACGGTATGTCTCGGTGAACGACACAAAGATCGTCGAGAAGAAAGTGTAGTTGGTATGAGTGAGACCCATCTGTTGTGCCATGTATGGATGACAGGCTCTCTCTATCTCTCTCTCTCTCATGAATTCTTTATTGTGCCAAGAGGAATGTGTACCTCCGAGACATATTGGTGTAATGCAACTAGCACAGGTCTCCCCCCCACCCTGTTACTTTATTTCGTGTTTCCTGGTTTATATTGAATTCCATGCGATGCTTGGGGTTATTTAAGGAGACTTGACATTTTTTGTGGAGCATACCGTCTTAACAAAAACATAGCTTGCTTCGCCTGCCTGCTGAAGGCATTGTCTCATCGATATCATTTGATCAGTTATTTCATTTAGGTGTGCTTTCAGTCACCGCCGGGTCATTTTTCACATCCAAAGTGGTCTTATAACTGTCTAGCGAGGGCAGCCTGGGCTACACTTTAGCGTCTTTATTTTTCTCTCCGCCGTGTCTTATTTTAGTCCGCTACTCTTTGGGTGGAACCACAGAAGAGAGCGCTGCGCTGTAATGAAGACAGAGTGACTCAACAAAGAGAGGCTTCAAGCACTTCTGCAGAAGAGGAAGACCACAGCAGAAGGCCATGACAGCGAGACGCGGATGGAGAGATGGAAAAGCAGAGAAGGAGGAGGAAAAGAAGGAAGGTGATACAGAGAGGAAGGGAAAGGGAATGAGAGGAGAGACAGGAGGGGGTGGGTGCAAGATGATAACTAAGCAGCGGTGCGGCTGACCACAGCAAATGGACCACAGGCGATACGCTAGACAGCTTCTCACCACTGCTAATCTCACACACACACATAAACACACGCACGCACGCACACACAAACACTGGCACACACACACACACACCACATAAATACACGCACACCCACACATATCAAGGCTTGTATGGTTGCGCAGTGCTTGTGTGCTTTTCCTTTAGCGTCTGACCTGCACACTCACCCACACCATCATATCAACCATGTGGGAGGAGTGCAGAGTGGCCAGGAAATATATTATACATGGGGAACGAAAGGCGGGCGATAGAGAGAGCACGGAATCAAGAGAGGAGGAGAGAGAGAGTGAAACGGGGGGATAGAGAGATTGAGATCAGTATGTTTGTCTGCCTGCTGGCGGCTGCGGACCCCTGGGACCCCAGAAGATGGAGGTGGTGAAAGGACCGCGCATGCAGAATCACCCTCCCACACACACACACACACACACATGCACTCTCACGCACACACACACACACTCTATCTATTGACAAGAGAGTGTGGTCCAGCTCAGCACAAAACATCTCAGTTGAGAAAGGTTCTTCTCATTAACCCCCAACAACATGGGTCCCCACATGTACCTTACACCCTGCATTCACACACACACACAACCATCTACACACATAGACGGTTGTCAGTTGTGCACTAATATAAACCTGGAAAAAACAGACAGACAGAAAAAGAGATAGACACAGACACATACAACCCCATCTATACACACAAAAGGTTGACGCAGGGAGCAGAGCAGTCAGAGCGGACCACGCCCCAGGTGTACTCTGGTTTCCTCTCGCTCCGAGGCAGCGTGTACTCCCACACCACACCTGGATTCTTCCCCTGCAGGAGGATCTAGAGCTAGGAGAAAGAGAGAGAGAGAGAGAGATGCTACCTTGTTATGTCGCTCTGTTATGTCCAACTGCTGTGGAACTATATAGCTGGCAAAATCCAATTATTTGAAATTGAATTGAGAGACAGAGACAGAAAAATTGCCAGATATGTACGTTTTCAGGGAGCGTTTACGTGTATTCTGGTGAGCTCCACTACTTAACTGCCGTTCCCAATGAAAAGTATCTTGACAGATCCCATTGATCACAGCATGGTACTGCAAAATTCCCTTGTGCGGTACTGCAAAAACTGCTAAAAAAGTACTTCAAAATTCCATGAAATACCACATATAGTCTTGGGGTGGGAAAACCTCATGTTGTCATGTTGGAAAAGTGTTATTTGTGTAAAATTGGGTGTCTGTGACCAATTGGTTGTTCTCTATATCTCTGTATCGATGCCAAGTGTGTTGCCTTAAATACCCATCTGCCTAGATGCAGTCATGAACCCCAAATGACAGGTTCCACCCAGACCAGCATGTGGCCTGCATCCAAGCCCAGACAGCGTATACATATTTTGTATTGCTTCTCTTCATCTTAATGTATTTGAGGAATGTTCTGTGGATCTTTTGTGTGAACATTGACAAAAGGTTTGAAAATAAAACGAAAACCCTGCCTGGCGTGGGGCCCTCACAGGGACGAGGCCTTGCAAATCCCCCTCCCTCCGAGTCAACTTCCCTTTCTGTTGGTTTTGAGCCACAGCTTGACTCACCTTAAGACCAGGCTCACAAAACCCTGCCTCATAGTGAACCACCGCTTAATACCAGCCTCTCAACAAAGCCCGACCCCACACCAGACTCAACAAACACCACTCCCTCGCTAATAACCCAATGCCCACTTGGGACAGCTGGGCCGCAGCGTCTGATATGTCTCATGGGGGACTGCTAGTCCAAGCAATGGACTTGCTCTCTTCACGTCAGCCTTAATATCAACCGCGGCTGGGGCCAATATTAGAAAGCCAAACCTCAGTGCACCGTTTTGCCAACAGACACACAGACACTCTTAACCTGAGAGCGCCTGGCCTCAGATGACTGAAATACCACTGTCCTTGTTACTCGCTAATGTTATCCCTCGCCATCGACCAAAACCCACTTAGTTAAACTGGCTACGGTTTTATGCTTTAAAGCAAACAATCTGAACCTAACTGAGGGTCCAACTTCTTTGCCTTTTAATGAGCATTGACTTGAATGTGGCTACACGCATACACACAGATCTTGTGATGTATCTCTGATGCCCTCTTTTCATTTGTCCCATCTTCTCCATCCCACATAGACCATGCTAACAGGGCCGATGGACAACAGTGTAATACACGTGCCATGGATCCAGACACTAAGACTCTAAAATAGACCCGAGAAACCGGCCAACTCAGTGACATGTATGAAATAAACAAACCTGATAATGACTGACAGAAGCATCCATCACATGCTGTGTCGGAGGACAAGCTGCTCTCATTTTGGCATCGGTTCATATTTGCCACGTGCCTGTTGAGTTCAGTCTAAAAGGCGAGCGAGCTCCCAGGTTTATTAAACCATCACGCCTTCAAAAAGAATTCACACGGGTGGGAAATACCACAACGAGGCGTCTCTCTCCGGTGTTGACGTCGCATGAGATGATTGTTCGATGAAGTCCGAATCATCATTGAGCATCAAGTCCCTTTTGGCTTTTTGGGGCTGCTCAGACGTGTTGCTCATCAAGTCAGCGGCGATGGTGGGGAATCGTACATGTGGCATGGACACTGAAGATTACATCACTACTTCCTACACATCATCCCTCACCCTCGACTGACAGGGACCCACCGCAATGCAAGAATGAACTTCCCCAGGATGTCCAGAGCTCGTGGCCATATGTTATGTCTACAGACACCCCCTATGTCCCAGCTTCTCTACGACACAACTTCCTTCGTCTCCGTCTTTCACCTTTCTCTTTTTGCTAAAGCATAACCTTCCACTCCCCTCGGTGAGCCAAACAGATGTGAACACGCTGCCAGTTTATTCCCACACCCTGCATCATTAGCTTCTCCTCTGCTTTTTTACACAATAAGAGCCTGCTAAGAGGTACTGTACCAGACTGTTTGTGTGTTGACACACACACACATTCTCTCCTTTACTTTGTCTCCATCTGGTCTTACACTCCCTAGCCCTCTGTAATTCCTGTGGCAATGCATGTATTGAGTGAGTAGAATGTTTTAAATCCGCAACGATTCAGCAGGGAGTGAAAACGCATTAAAAGTCTTATTTCCCTTTCCTCTCTCTCTCTCTCTCTCCCTCCATCTGTTTGGTCTCATTTGTGGGAAGAAAGAAGTCTACCAGTGCCTCAACCCCTAGCGTCCCACTTCCTGGCAGGACAGTCGCAGAGTCATTCTTAATCTTTTAATCTCTCTCTCCCACTCTTTCTCTTCTTCTTCTTCTCCTGTGTCTCTGTCAATGTTTCTGTCTGTCTGTCTGCCAGTCTCTGTTGTAATTGCAGAACATACTTCGAGAGATTACGGGCCGCGTCATCCGCAGACTGGCGGCGTGCTACTGCTGAGCATGACTTGAGAGCCTGAGAGGCTAACCTGTGGAGATGCCATCGTCCTTATCGAGGAGGTCACCTGGCTGTGTGTGTGTACAGCCTGGCCAATGTAGCACTGCCAACGTTAGGCTATGGCAAAGGGACTTCATGAGAACTACAAGGCAATAAGGCCAATCTGTGGGGAAAGACCCGGGTGCGCTAGCCTTCCTAAGCGATGCCAAGTAATACTATTTGGCACACGCCTGTAGGCAGTTAAGTTGAGTGTACTATTGTGAATGGCACGGTGTTCCAGTGTATAACAATTCCCGCTAAGGTTGCGATTAAGAGGGGATTCTGGATAGAGGAATCCATTTGTTAGGTATGATTTCTGGGAGCATTATAGTTTGGGAGCATCAGATGTTAACATGTGTATAGCAACTACTGCACTAGAAATCAAATACGCAAGACATTCCAGGAATACTAAAACATGACATTTGGGTAGAGTATCCCAATGGAATTCCTCTCTGATTTACAGGTCAACCTTACACTATAGCAGCAGTCGTGCAGCCTCTTGTAGCCCCAGGGACTGGCAGAAGACTAGCTTGTCCACAACTATCCACTTCAGTGGTGGAGGGGGAGAAAAGGTGTGAGTCTCTAACATTGCAATTGCTTTCCACTTCTGTCTCCACAGCCAAAGTTCATAGTTCAAGTGAAAGTGAGTGGTTTCGCTGGCAAAAGCTATGAGCTACGCTAACACGTCTGTTGGCCTTAACCTACAGACATGCAACTCAGTAACTAGCAGACCTTTTGGGGTTGCTGTCAAGAGGATGCACCATTCTGGCATCTCCTGTTTCGGCATTATTCTCATTTCATGTTTATTATTATTCTCCTCATTGTCTTTGTTTTTTGTTATGTTCTTATTCTTCTCGCTCCGGGGACTGTTAACTGGCGTACACGGCTCATAGGAAGTAACACCGATGGTACCCTACCTCAAACACCAGTGTCTCATTGGTGGGCCCAGCAGCATACAGGCTCTCCGGGCGGTTGAAGGAACGCTGGTAGTCGAACACGGTTCCGCCAAAGTGGAACTTCCCCGGCCAGTCCACGGTCCAGTCCCCCGTGAGGTAGTGCTTCTTCTTCAGGGAAGGGACCGTCAGGTAGCTGGTAGACAGCTCCATCTGCGCGCCGCTGCTGGGACCATCACCATGGAGTAGTATTCTGTGGAGAAGGATGAATCTTAATCCTATCTAAACCAGGATCCAGCAGTCCTACTATGCTAGCAGAACTTCTGGGGGGAGAGGGTACAGATCCTGGGCCGGAAACCACCTTGCTTGTTTCCTTTATCGAAGAAGAACGTTGGTGTCCGGACAGGATGTTTTAGCTTGTCTTCCCACCGGGAAAAGTTTACTGGCTGAGTTTGTGTTCGCTGTTAGCCAATTACCGCTTACAGATCCCCAACTCCAGCAACATGATTGGTCGAAATAAATATGAAACGAAAGAAAAGCAAAACGCTCCGTTCACCCAGATTTCAGCTAGTCTGCCATCAGACTTTAGATTATGAATCTAATCTAAAGTCTGATTCGAGAGACTAAATCGTATCCAAATCCATAGGTGCGGTCCATAACATATAACAGAAACCCAAGCCTACCGTTAGCCCCGTGCTGAAGCGTGTAATGGCCCTTGAAGAACTTACACGTGTTGTTGTCTCCCTTGCAGACTCCACAGGTGTCCAGAGTGGCCCAAGCATCTGATCACAGCCCCCGGCCTACACAACACACACACGTTACACAGCACAGAGGCTGGGAAACGTGTTCACTGATGAGTTTGTTGACAACTTTTGCTGTGAGCTGAGTTCATCTCTTCCCTTATTTTAATGTTTCAAATATAAGTTCTTTCAGGGCTTTTCAATGTCACACTCACAAACCCACAAGAGGGCACAAGTCCACACACACAGACACACACACACGCACACACGTGCACACACACACAGCAGCCGCCCACGTACCTCACACACTCCTTCGATGCAGACATCCCCTTTGTTCTCAGCGCAGGAGGTGCCATCTTTGACTTTGCTCAACATGGCGAAGAAGAAGTCAAAGTCTTCTGTGATGCAATACAGCTTACAGATGTCTTCCTCTGCAGAGACACAGGAGGAGAGAGAGAGAATATCAGCAGAGCATAAACAGACACTACATTGTTTGAATCAATGAGCCTTAGTAGCCTCATTATTTTTTTCCAGATTATTATTTTTTTTTCATTCGGGTTGATAATGATTAGTGTGTATGAGGGATGGTTTCCATGGATACAAGTCTTTTTTTTTTTTAAGTCGTATCTCGTAGGTTGGTTATTAAAGATGAGCTTACACAGCTAATCTTTGATTAAAGCGAGCGACAGGTAGGAGGCAGCCTGGCGCAGACTGCCCAGTTCAGAATCACAATCGCTTTGCGTTAAGCCACAGCTCCGGCTGTACTGGCAGCCAAACATGCTGCTCTCATACGTCTTTTTCTCTCTCTCTCTCTCTCTCTCTTTCACTGGCTGATAATAGGCTGAGCTAGCCTACGGGCTTGCATTGAAGGCCGGCCCGGACTCCCGAGTGTGAGGGGGGTGCAGGCGGCAACAAGCCTTCGAAAGAACGCGACATTAGCATCGATCAAGAGATCTGTGATACCTTTCCTCCAGCTTTTCTCATCTGTATAACAGTAACCAACAGAGATTTATGTTGAGCTAAGTATGCTTTGGCCAAGCACTTTGTTCTTTACTTACAAGGGACAAAGCCAAGATTAAGGTTAGGGTTAGGGTTAAATAAGGGTGCACAGCGCAACATCGTTATTTCATGTTTATTCAGTGACATCACCTCCTACTCATACGGTTCAATAAATAAAACCTAATCGCTTGAAGTAGTATTAAGATTAGTGCAGATTATTCCTACTCTGAGAGAGGTGTGAGAAAGTTCACAGGAACATCTGTTAGACATTTTAGCCAGATACAACTAGTTCGTTAAGGACAATACTTTTGCGGTTGAGAACCAACATTTTTTCTCTTTGAACATCATCAAACAACATGAACATTTTTACACATCCACATTAGTTATGATTTTAATGTACTTAAATATGTTAACATGTGTGTGTGTGTGTGTGTGTGTGTGTGCGCGCATATGCACTCGAGTATAAATGCTTAGAAAACAAAAGGTCTACCAGTCATCTGGATCACCTACTGTCTACTTTGGTGTAAGGCTTGTAATACCAGCCCCTGAAGGGCTTGCTGCTGTACTCGGCACACTGCTGGGCCCAGAAGTCCACTGCTCCAGTAGGGCATGGCTGCAGGTTACACAGCTGGTTCAGACGGCCGGCACTCGGGCAGAATTTGCCGTTTTTCTGTGGTCTGTAACTGCCAGTCAGTCAGTCTGTTTGCCTGCTTGTCTGTCTGCCTTTACATACACTCTGCATCATTGATCGGCCCATTTGTAGATTATAGCTAGGAAGGCCGGCCCACTCTGTTTATCTTAGCGATAGTAGACAGCAAGTTGTAAACAGTTATTGAACACCACTGCGCTGTCTCAGTGATTAACGACGGCCCCCAACAAGAGCAGAAAGCAGCCAATAGCTCGAGCAGAGACTATGTGTAACTAACATAACAATGTTGTCTCTCTTCTCAGGCCTTCTCAACCCTTGCCAGGGATTACAACTGAAGACTCCAGCAGAGAAAATTGACTGGAGCTATTTACAATGTAGTGAAACACCAAGGTGGCATCGGGTCATTAACGCACACATACACATGTCAACACACATCTAGCCACACATGGACATACATGCATAATCCCCCCAACACACACACACACACGACACACTGGCCTG
>OOFB01036746.1:9966-30497 GCA_900323305.1 Trachyrincus murrayi
TCCAGATTCCTAACCACCAACCTGCCACTTATTGACATGTATCAGAATGAATTCACTGTCATGTATCAGAATGAATTCACTGTCGTGTCAGAATGAATTCACTGTCATGTATCAGAATGAATTCACTGTCATGTATCAGAATTAATTCACTGTCATGTATCAGAATTAATTCACTAAGTTGATTTGTATAAAGGGTGTCTGCAAAATGACTTAATAGAAAATAGTTTCTCTTCACAATATTGCTATTCGAATGTGCTACATCTACAAATTCAACACACCCTAGATGGCCACTTTACCAATGTTATTTGCACACATTATTTAATGAAAACTATGAACAAAACTTTTTTAAGATGTTTGCTAGGACTTGCTGCATTAGAAATAGGAGTACACACATTAAAACCTGGCCACAGTGAAAGCCTTTGTTTTGCTTTTTCATTAGGTGTACTTCATTCCCAACAACAGTGTTGGGAACCTGACTGTTACAAGGGACTAACGCTATAATAGATAGCCATGATAACATAAAGATGCATATGCATCAGTCTTGAGTATTTTCTACTCCACTGTTATATAAAGAGTTATGTATTCATCTTGTTGGCCTTCAGGAGAAAACTAAAAGATGTGGCTGTGATCTCTTAATCTACTTGTTCCAACTCACGAAGCCTGGTACCATTTGTTTTTGTATCATGTGAACTGCATCTCTGACTAATGCAGCAGTATTATTACCACCATTGTACTACTCTGTAATGCCTGTGCACTATGCTGTCACTAGTACTTTTTTAAAGCTTTAAGGATGAGTAGAAACCAAATGTAGCATATTGGAGTCATCTTGTTTTACTTAACTACATTCAAGCACAGGACCTGAGCCAATCTGTATAAAATCCTATTGCTGGTATGACATTTTTCCTGAAGATTTATAGAAAATTATTTTCATTACATACGATTATGATGTGCAGTCACTTTTATTTCAAAAGGATATTTTATTATACACAAATAAAAATCCATGTGATTTATAATGACAGGAGATAAACATACATACACATTAAATAAAAGCGTCTAAGAATCCCAGCTGGAAATGAAACTATAACAGTAAAAGTGGTCCAATTTCAGACAAGCACTATTAAAAAACACAACTTTGGAGTGTCTGTGTGATTTAAGACATCAATCAATAATCCATACTACCAAAATGATTGGCTACAACATTAAAATATACCCAATGGGATTGACCCGTTAACATTGGCATAATGCAAAAGGACAATACACCGATAGGTACAAAAAGAAAAATGTGTTACACCAGAGAACAATGAGTTTGTCACTCAAAACAGTAATGTGGAGTGTGTGTTGTTGGTGGCTGGTTTAAGCAGCCTCACCTGGTCCGAGTCAGACTGATTAGACTCTGGGACTGCTGGGTGAGGCTGCACACCTGTGGGGCATTGGTCAATCAAGGCCCACAGGTTAAACCAGCCACCACCACACACACTCATGTCAGCAGTTATCACCTGCTCTGCCTGTAAAACACTCTGCAATAAACCGGTTTATATTCTTGGTGTCTGAGGAGCCCAGAAAAGCCACTTCACTTTAAATTAAAAATATTGCTTAAAATAGCGAGATGAACCCAGGCTCATGCTAGAGCAGACGGACGATAATATATGGCAGCTATCTGACAGAAATCGGACACCACACAATATCCTCTATATATTTCTTTAGGTCACCATGAAAAGACTGATGATATTATGATCATTATTCAAATGATGTTGACAGCTCGGAGTGATCAAAGGAAACGACACAACTCCGCTCCCACAGGCAGCACGAATATACTTCATTTAAGCTTTTTTTTCTCATGGTAAACTATTATTTATTAAACTTTATTTACATCCACATTGACCATCTTTTCTAACCCAGCCATGTCGATGCTGCCAAAATGACCCATTTCCCCAGCAAGGCAATTGCCGTAACAGTATGATGAAGACAAACGATGATATAATCAATATATACAACTTTATTCTATACATAACTCATAATTAAATATTTTTTTTTAATATATTCTGTTTGATAAAACATGCTTCAACCTCTTTTTACAGAATCACTGTACAGTTTGCAAGATGCAGTGGGGTGGGTGGAGAATGGATGAGAAAGGTAGTGAAGTGATGCCCACTCTATTCCTATGCAGTGAAATATACTGGCCAGCCCCAAGCCAACATGAAGTGGCATTCGGTGTATCTTTACTGACATATTTTCAAGTAAAACAAGATATTAGAGCGGGACAAATCATGGGAGGAATGTCATACGACTGTTTGAGGATTTGATTGGACCGTGCAAAAGTGACAAAACACCGGCCAGCTGGGTGACAAAAAGGTTGATAATATTAGTGTTTATTAATGTTTAGCCTGCTTACAGTTAAGTTCACGCCGTCACTGCATTTTCAGCTGTAGAGGAAGTTGTATTGTTAATAAAGTGTTATCAGTTGTTTGTATTTTTTGGCATACTTTGCTGAATAGATCTTCAAGAGCTAATACAGAATAAAACACAAATGAAGGAGAATAAATATGGAGGAAGCAGCAGAAAAGTAAAACAGGGAAAGGGTATGTTGTGTCGGGTTAGGAAGTAAGTACTCCGTGACAGATGAAATATAAAATAGGTTTGTGTTGAACTACTATGTTACGTTTCCTTTTGAATCTGTCTTGTCCTGATGTTACAAGACGCAAGTAGACAAGACGGCAGGAATCTAGGCGAGAACAGGAGGACAGGGTTTCAAACAAAAGGAGTTGTGCTGAAGAAGCTTCAGCACATACATTAGTAGGATGCAGTAATTCAGTTATTTGGTGGAGAGAAAGGAAAGTAAATAGATTGACATTTTTAGCGATGGAGCTTAAGTAGCTATTCTGTTTGGTACGTAAGTAGGCAAATGACTAAGCAGGAAGGTGAGGGTAAATGGACATGGAGACTAACAAGGTAGTAGACCGGTATTTGTGTTTGAAAAAAGGAAGGCAGTTGGGAAAGATGTTAAGATGTAAAAAAATATATATATTGGTAGAGGAGTAAGAGAACATACCAATAGGATTAGCAAGACAGTTAGAGGAATAAGGTCTCTACAATCCATTTGCAAGAAGAAGGTTAGCCCTTGGTTGATTACAACAACAGTAACAGTTGTTCATTAATACACCTCCTGATTAATGGGTTGGGCTTTTTCAAATAGCTAAGAGGTTTGATGGGCAGTGTCGTAGATAGAAGATAGATAGTAGATAGGAACCACTGTACTGATCCTTGATTTTGCATGAAAAGTTCCCTGTACAAAATGAACCAAAGAGATTCCTTTTCCCCTCGGCTCATTCTATACCCACCAGCCCCTAACCCAGTGATTACTACATAATGAAGTGTGGTTGAAAAACCAATAACATGTAAATGTGTTATGTTTCCATGCATATAATATAAGTTACATCATTTTGAGAAAATGTACATTAGTAATTCGACAACTTTATATCATGAACATGCTCATGTAACAATGGATAAAATGTTGGCAATGCAGGCCAACGGTAATGGAGTAACGTGTATAAACGGGATAGCAAGAAGCTACATCCAAACGCTTACATATCCCCACCTCAGGGTTCCCTCTGCCTCTCAGTGTCCCTCCATTTCACTCACTCACAGAGTCTCTCTAAAACGACGATTAGTGCTTTTCGGGGGCCAGAGGTTCGAGTTCCAGACAAGGACATGGTATAATAAAGTCTTTTTCAGCTCTCTGGAGATTGCGATCGATGCAATGGTAAAAAGGTCAAAGGTCAAAGAAAAGTCACAAGAATAGCAACCTCGATTCTACGTTTTTTTTTCTCCCTCAGGCCCTTCTTCTTCCACTGGTCTTTTTCCAACCTAAATAAAAGTATGCACATTTAAAACCACACCCATACACATACAGTTTGCTTTCTGTTTTTCGACAATCAATAATCCAATGGGAATAAATTGCCAACCACGTCAATGAGACCCACCCCGGCTGCCACAAAGGGTGGTGGTGCCACAGTCACTAGTAGGTCTAATGACCACGAACAAGTGCTATTGGTGGTAATGCCAACCCCACGTACCAATCACCCATCATCACCTATCAACATACTATACAGAGTGTGTTGCTGTGTTGCCCCACCTGGTGGATGCAGCTGGCCCACTAGCAGCTACAGTCCTGGCTCCCCTGGGGCTGCCCACGCCGGGGGGAGCGAAGCTGCCGCAGAGCTGCGTCGCCATACTGGATCCCAGATCCCATTCTCTCTGGGTCCAGCTCTCCTGGAAGTGAAGCACAGCCGAAACTCAATGACGCACAGATGGTATGATTGGATGCGTTATCCCCAAGACACGTGCAAACACAGGTCAAACACAGTTCACGCGGCCTCAGTGCACTTACATGTAAATGTATGAAAATTGAACTCCTTCCCGGACATGCATATTCTCACTAAGACCATACGGGCGATCATAAATAGCGATAATAAAGGCATTAAACCATATTTGTCCTATCTGCGAGTAGTGAGATATGTGTTGCGTGTTGGAGGACATTCAGATAGGAATCAGTGTGAGCCGAGCTTGGTACGGCGTAGGTACTAACGCTGTAGCCTGCTTGCAGAGAGCGGCTAGGCGACTGCAACGCCCAGCGCTTCCTACCTGATGGGCCTCCTGAGGAGCTTATTGAGAGCCACGTTTTTCAGTTAGCGGCAGTAGCACATAGTTTGGTTGCACAAAAACTGGGTGGTTGCATCTTAGCTTTTTTCTTTAGGTATTTTATATGAAATCAAAGTACGTACACACATTTTTTTTAATGGTAATAAGGTGCAACCAATTATTTTTTTAGTGGCACTGGACAGATTGATGGCAGTCTGGAGCCCTGAGTATGTTGCCTCTGATGCTTGCCCAGTAGTTTAGAGATAACACTGAGAATTGGTTATGTGTTAGGAGCACTATCCCTCGCTGTGACACTGGCGGACATTCCCCCCCCCCCCCTTTCACAAATTCATGATATTTAAGACGACTATAAAAACATGTTAGCAACGGAAATCAAATCACTGATCAATACTTCTTCAGAACGGACTGTGTTATCACGGATGTGTCACTGCGGGTTACGTTGTGTCAAACCATGACATTAGAGGAGACGTTGCAGGTGACGTGATTCCAGGGTGACACACGGGTCATGTTATGTTCAGTATTTGTACCTGAATCAATCTTGTTGAGGATTTTCCGTGCACACTGGATAAAGGCCTCCTCGACGTTTTCCCCCGTTAGAGCACTTGTCTCGAGGAACATCAACTCTGGGGGGAAAAAAAACCAAAACACAATCACAGAAACGTTATGATCAAACGTACTATGTTCCTGTACGAGTGCACGGGCACAACCATGCCGTCGTACGGGGGGGGGACTATTTGCTACCGCACCGGTACAGAGGAGTCAAAACCGAACCGTTTTCCTGTGCGAAGCGTGATGCCTCCAGGAACGTGACCTCTCTGTCAGCCTCCAGGTCTTTCTTGTTGCCACAGAGGATGATGACGATGTTTTGACTGGCCAACATCCGAGCATCGCTTAACCATGTGGTCAGGGCGTTGTATGTCTCGCGACTGAGGAAGAGGTGAAGTGAAGGTTTTATAAATAGGAACAAAATAAAAGGAGTGCTGAAATGAATTTGGATGACTCACCTGGTAATATCGTAAACAAGTAAGGCTCCTGCTGCTCCTCTGTAGTAACTTCTAGTGACAGACCTGATAAACATGGATATATAAATAGAAAGAACAGACAAGCCACACAAGCAGACAGATGTACATAGTGTTGCAATAATAGAGGCTATTTATATTTTATGCAAAACATATGCAATCAAATATTATATTTTGCGGTACAAATCTGTTTTGGATAAACTCCCATGCTCATAAAAACCTTTTGTTTCACTCGCTACGATTTTAAACAGCTTAAAGAATTTCCATAACAAAATAATTGCCTTGGGTACCTGAACCTCTCTTGTCCGGCAGTGTCCCAGATCTGTAGTTTGACCATTTTGTTGACTACACTGATTATCTTGGAGCCAAATTCCACTCCGATTGTGTGATTTGACTCATCTTTAACTGGAAATAGAACACATTGTCATTAGACTAAGCAGATCCAAGACCGATATCTTGCATCGGTTTAAGGTTGTGTGTGACCCAGACCCAGTTTTGTTTACTTGTCCACAATCTACAATCTTTGCCACTTGGTAAGTACAATATTTTGGTATATGTGTAGTCCACAGAAGCAAGCAATGCAAGAGAAGAGCGACACTGATCATTTGGATTGCATAATGTGCTCTTAAAAGGGCAATGGCTGACCTAATTCTATATTTATCATATTGCCAACATAATCAATGAAATGGCCCATGTGACCATTAACTAATCTGCTGCTCACAGGTATTCTTCGTCTAGCCAGACGGATTTAAACCCGCCCCGACACAAACTTAAGTTTAAAACACTGATGTTAAAGGTAGGTAAGAAAAAATATGGTCAAATGAATCCTAATAAGGATGTATTCTACCAACCAAAGCATCAGGGCAGCCTGACTTATTCTTCATAAAATAATGGAAGTCTACAGCACTACAGAATACGTACTACAGAACAGTCTTGCATTGGGGATGTCAGAAGTAAGAAACACATTATCTATTTTGTGATACATATATGTAGAATTGTGCATGCTCATACACAGTTCTTATGTATTTCTGACTTACATCTCTTCTCTATGAACTGGTGCAGCAGACAGGATTTGCCTGTTCCAGCATTACCAATTACCAAGAACTTAAACAGGAAATCTGAAGAGGGAACACGAAGTGTAATAATGTTACATTAGGTGTGACAAGAACGCTGTGTAGACAAGATCAGGAATGTAATTGCACACTGCAAGCCATTGAAGTGTGCACCATCATCATCATCATCATCAGTGAAGCCTAGGGCTCATTGAAGTTTCGAAAGAAAAACACGGAAGTCATTAATAATATTACCACGAAAATAGTACGCCGGCAAGTTACGCTTCATCAACTTGCAAAACAAGCCATCATCATCATCATCATCATCACGGCGAAGAAAGTGTCGCCACCACCATGGTAGATTACAACAATAAACATTGCGTATTGACTCCTTCCAAACTACCCACGGAGCAATCCATCACCACCATCACCACCACATTAACTATATTCGACAAACCCAGCTGAAGTAGGCAAGTTAAATTACGTCAGAAACACAACAATGTTTCAATAGATTAGCAGCAATTAGCAGGGCTGACAGCTGCTAGCTTTAAGCCCCGGCTAGCTGTCATCAGTAAGGTGTAGCAAGGAGAACACTGTGGATACACCTGCTCCACCCCTCCATTACCCCCCGCGACGTGTTATAAGTCAACGCTCTTACCGTAAGTCTCTGACATAGCCAGGGTGGCGATATCACACACACAAAAAAACAACGTATTTACTCAGAAACAAGTTATATGGAACAGAGAATAGAGACACTGACAGATGGGTGTACTGGGACGTCGGAGCGGGGCTACGACAACCGCGGACTCTCCAGATTTGTCCTTCCGACGCTCCGTAGTCGTGCTTTCCAACGTAAAGGCCTTCTCCAGCGAATATTGACGTTGTTTTGTTTGACATTTTGGTTCAATATTTCGAAAATATGGAACAAGTTGAAAGCATATTATAAACAGGATTGATTAACATTAAGCAGTAATAGATTGTCTCTCATCTGAAAGTGTTGGGCAGGCAAAATGAAACGCTGGGGGTGCGAATTATGGGGGGGGGACCAGCGGGGTCTTTTAAATTAAACTGATCAAATTGTTTGTTTTAGTTATATATTAGATATTTTGAAATATGCATGTCTTGTTCTGTGTCAGAATGTTGTGTATAACATGCGTATTAAAAATGTATCCACCCCCCCCCATGGTGGATTATAAAACATTTTGAACGAGACGTAGCCTCTCGGCCCTAGTCATTTGTTACTCAACCACTAGGAGGCGCAAATACGCGGCTGTACGTCATTTGATTTCTCCTTATTGATTTGAATTCTTGGTGGCAGGCCCACATCGCAAGAAATGTGTAACTCTATAAAGAATAGCCTGCTGTTGGTTGTGGAATAATACAGTATATAAATCAATAAATAAGTAAAAGTAGAAATGAAGGCACATAATGCTTTTCAGGATCGAGTGTGCTCGCACCATCCCCTCCGATTACTGAAACCAAAGCTATGCCCATACATCATTGTATTACATGATATTATTACACTTCTGTATATTGTCGTTTTTTCTGTTCCTAGCTGCAGCGTGTCACATTTATTGTCTGTTGTGTTATGATTAAAGTAAAATTAAGAGATCCCCCTGAATGTCACACCATGTATACCCTGTATACACCCTGCTGGGTGGGTGTGTCAGTTTGGCAGTCTAGCTAACTGAAGTTAAATGTCTGGTTTGTTATAAATTATAAGAACAAACATATGTTATTTGCTAAAAGTATGCAAAAATTAATTAGCATCAATATATTAAAAGATTTCATCAAAAGCATCTTCTTTTCGTTTGTTTTTTTACATGTGGACATGTAAAATGTTCACTGGTTGTTTCGTTTCATTACCTTTTAATCAGCAGTGTTGGCCACTGCTTGAATAACCATATTGGTTCATATGGATTTTGGTCAGTATGGATATGTGCATATTGACGTAGACATGTTCAATGTACAGTCCACAAAACAAACCTTGTGTTTTAGGGGAGGAGCTTGCCACGCATTTTTGCATTTGGTAGACAGCTGAAAACACAATCGTCATGTTTTCTGATGGTACTTTGCCTCAGAATCTAAATGTAGTACTGTGTCTATGTGGATTTTGGTGGCAGGGGCCTTTAAGGGAATGACTGGATCTGCACCCACACACATCGCAACACTTATCACACCCTGATGTGACCCGGACCCAACCCGGCCCTCTGCAGTCTTCACATGAGCCAGCATCTGTGGTGTTACCTCCAAGTTCTCCATCCAGACTCTTGCCATGTGTGGTTCTCTTCTCTTGATGGTGGAACTGGCAACTCAGCTCCATACAGGGGCCCCTCACACTCTTCAGAAAGCACCTGAAGACAAAGTTCTTCTGGGGGAAAAACTTCACACCTGATCATGTGCGCAGGAACATAATCTATGTATTCTATATCACATTTTAACACATTCTAAGAGTAGGGAATTGCATTGAAATGAAGAGAATAGCGTTTGAATACATTTTTCATTTTGATAGAATGTTAGACCCCTCCAAACTTTTTTTGAGGGCGCTCAACACCCTGACCCCTGGCTCACCCATAATAACGAGTTACAAAGAATGTCTTAGATACCAACATACAAAGACTTAATATATAATGTGAACAAATCTGAAATCCTTTTCTGTGCCATTACTTCACTACCATCACAACTTCGCTATCTCTATATATATTTGTTTTAATATAAAATAATGTTAACACAAGAGGCTTAAGAAAAGTATTTAAAATAATTGATCAATCAGAAATTATTTAAAAACTACAAGACCTCTAGCTATTTAGGCCTATTTAAATGTTTTTTTTGTACAATTTATTTGTACACTTGTAAGGTGTATTAGTCTACTCATTATTGTGTGTTTGTTTTGTCTTTGTATCTGGACCCTGACTGTAAATAAAGTGTGATTGATTGATTGATATGGCTAATGTGCAATAATGATATGTGGTAACTTGGTACGAGAGCCATCTATCGTGACTCTACATCCATGTCGCGACCATGGATAGGCTATTTGTCAGGGATAGCGTGGACCCTGAATTTTACTATGTCAGAAAATGGCTTATTGTTTGTTCTTAAATATGACAAAGGGGAACGAATATTTGAACGTTAACTTACACACGTGTCGTGAGATGACTGGGAATGCCCGGGAACGAGGTACCTGGCGAGGCTAGCCAGGCTACCCGTTTGACACCAAACACTTCACCAGCACCGATTCTTCCAACAAGAGAACAAATTTAAATTGTATTGTCCCCAGGCTTTGTTTTTTTATTATTTATTATTGTTTGTTCTGAATATTTAACTAGTCCCCTTCATGTCTACATTTCATATGTGTGAGTGTGTATATTGTGCACATTTGTCAAAAAAAATAAAATAAAAGTGGATTTAAAAAACGTAATAAATTGAACCCGACCACGCCCACAGACCGCCCGCGCGAGCGACACTCCAGTCGGTCGCGACTCGTCACTATCGCTTTCCAACATGGCCGCCGTGCTGCCCGTCAGACCGTCCTGCGATAGCAACCCTGCAACTCCGGGAGGGCCGTGCATCAAGGTAACGTTGCTTCGTCGCGATCCAAAAGCAACCCATGTCGAAGTGTGGGGGGGACATTTAGAAACGCGTGCTGTGCTACAACCGCGTTATTAAGGCAAGAGCCAGCGGCTGTCGATAGCTCACTAATTCATGTGTGTGTGTGTGTGTGAGTCGTTAGCTACGCTAGCGCTCCTCCTTTGTTTCCATGCCCAGCAGTGTAAGGTTAGATAGTGTGTGTACCGGGATGTAACCCGGTGCTTTATCTGTGTGTGTTACAAACATGTAACCTTGTTGATTTGTGCTAAAGTCACTAAATACACGGTGGATTTGCAGCATGGGGTCCCTGTGCAAAGCTAATGTCGGTGAAGCTAATGTTATATTAACATTACATGTCCAGAATGCATTACAGTCTGTTTACAGTAGGGTGCTTGACATTAACTTTTTTTGGTCCACCAGCACCAATGTGATCTGAACTAGATGTCAAAAGTTGTAGGACGTTGATTCAGTATCCATTATGCTGTCGTGATTCACTCAGCTATTTGGACAACTTGTTAATTCACAAAAGTCATACCGGAGACATTAAATCACTGTGTGTTTATGTAAGGGTTACGCTTATTACCAAAACATGTGGCCACTAGAATAAGCCTACAAATCACTTATCGTCTTGTGTGTTGCAGTTTGTTTGTTTTTACACTATTTTGCACTCTAATGTCACACGTCCAGAATATCAATCTATCAGAATAATATTTGATATTTCATTTTTTTCAGCAAATTTCCAGTCATATTATTATCTTTCAGTTGTACTGCCTCATCTGTGCAGACCAGAGTACAAGTAAGCCATTGCTATAGCTGTGTCTATTTCGTATCTGGTGAAAGGTAGGGTTTAGACTTAGATATTGCTCAAGGATGCTGCCGGGTATGTTGACATTGGGGTTCAGACATCGGGGATCAAACCCAATCTTTCACACGGGAGTCTTAACAGACCCCTACGCTGCCCTTTCTAATATTTAATTCACATCCATGGGATGCCCTCGATCAAACCTTTCATGGTGAAATAAGCAAAGACATGTTGATTTTTTCCTCTCAGGAGGATGTCATTGAGGAGGTGTCCAATGATGGAAGCCAACCGCCCAAAAGGAGAAGAATGGGTTCTGGCGACAGCTCCAGAAGCTGTGACACCTCCAGCCAGGAGCCTGGGTGGGTAGGCATGTAGGACAGGCAACATATTCATTTAAATAACCAAAGTCATTTTACATCAAAGGGCAAAAGCCTCATAAGACTTTCTTACTATCATAATCTATGTAGTGAAATATTTGTATTATTATTAGTAGAAGATATTTATTCATTATTATTAGCAGAGGTGGAAGATGTAATAATATTGTTGTTATTATTATCGTATTAATGATATTAAGCCTATTTTTCCCTAACCATGTCTTGCTGTATGGAAAACAAGCTAGCGTAGGTAAGAGAAGCCTCACAGTTATCACGTCCCTCTGTCCCCACAGATCCACATATTTTCCAGCAGAGAACCTGACAGAGTACAAGTGGCCTGCAGATGACACGGGGGAGTATTACATGCTCCAGGAGCAGGTCAGCGAGTACCTGGGGGTCACGTCGTTCAAGAGGAAGTATCCCGGTGAGTGTGATAACCCGTTCCACCCAACACGCTCTCTTGTAACGCTGGTGCTTAATCTCAATAACACAAACCGGGGAAAAATAAAGTAATACATCAAAATATATGTACAATACAAACAAAGCCCCTTTTTTATTTTCATTTATTTCACACATCTATTTCCTGTTCGACTTCTGTACGAATGCAGATGCTGTGTCAGTGTAGACAAAAAGAACTGCCCAATATTGTCTTCCTGAAAACTGCCTTTTCTCTGTGCCTGTGTTACCGTGGTCTCCTGTGTAGACCTGGAGAGGAGAGACTTGTCCCATAAAGAAAAGCTATACCTGCGAGAACAGAATGTAATCACTGAGACGCAGTGCACCTTGGGTAGGAAGCATCTCAATAACTCTTGCATCATTTATTGAAAACATTTCATGGATGTTGCAATCTCTATTCAGTCATATTGAAAGTGTGCGTGTGTGTGTGTGTTTTGCAGGTCTCACAGCACTGCGTAGCGACGAGGTGATAGACCTGATGATAAAGGAGTACCCCACCAAACACTCTGAGTATTCAGTTATACTGCAGGAGAGGGAGAGGCAGCGGATAGCCAAAGAGTACTCTGTATGTATACTTGCAGCATAGTCTAGTGGTTGGAGTGTTTGGCTCCCAGCCAAAGGGTTTTGCGTTTGACCCCCAATAACCCTTACGTGCTCCTTAATGGCATGTACACATAAAATTAAAGCGTCTGATAAATGACTATGGGTGTTTTTTTTCACATTAGGTACGGTTGATTCGTACCGTGCACTCCCCCACCGCTCAGCGTTCACATTAGTAGTGCTGTTGCGTACCCGAGTACACTTGTGTATCTACACACACACACACATGCAGAATAGCAGTCCACTTCTGTGTTTCGGTACAGTAGCTTTCACACCTGATGCGAACAGTACCCGAGTACACATGAAGCGTACTCCAGACCACCTTTTCAAGTGGACTCGGGCATGGATCGCTGATCTGTGGCTGAGTACGGTACACAGTGTTCACACTAATCAAATGAACTGGACTTTGGGGTCAAGTGTACTTGGATCCGGGCCTGGGTCCCTAATGTGAAAGCGCCTTAAATAAAAAAACACCCACATAATTTTGGGGATATGTGTCCTTTTGTCCATACCATTTCTATTCACTGGTAAGAACACTGAGCTGAGCATGTGTTAGAGGTGGGGCCATGGAAATATATTTGAATTACTTTTTTTTTTTTTTTTCTCAGCAAATGCAGCAGCAGAACCCCCAGAAGGTGGAAGCCAGCAAGGTCCCAGAGTACATTAAGAAGGCAGCCAAGAAGGCAGCAGAGTTCAACAGTAACTTCAACAGGGAGCGCATGGAAGAGAGAAGAGCCTACTTTGATCTCCAGACACATGTATGTAACACACACATACAGTTATTACCCCACATACTGCAATACATTAACTCATGGGAATGCAATTTGTGGAGATTCACCTAATGTGAATTTGTAAATGAACCTCCAATTTATTGAGCATGCACAAGAGAATAAAACTGTATTCTGACTGTCTTACAGAAATAAACTGCTTATAGCTTCTTTGGTTGCGTCAAAAACAGAGATTGGTGGTAGCAAGCTTGTGTTGTTGTCTCAGGTCATCCAGGTGCCCCAGGGAAGGTTCAAGGTGTTGGCTCCGGAGCTCACAAGGGCGGGGCCCTACCCTGTGGCCCTCATTCCCGGACAGTTTCAGGAATACTACAAGAGGTACATTATCTGAAATGAACAAATTGTTCATTTGTAATGTAGACATCCTGCACCGCTTAACTTTACAGCAAGAAAAAGTGCCATGTAATTTGCCAAAAAGCTTGGTAACCATTTTGCTAGATGTTTGATGTATAATGTTGGACTGTGTTGGCTTGCAGGTACTCTCCCAACGAGCTGCGTTACCTACCGCTGAACACAGCGCTGTTCGAGCCACCTCTGGACCCTGAACTCCCGGCTCTGGACTCTGAACCGGATTCAGATGACGCTGAGGACAACAAAGATCTCAAGAAGCACAAGAATACATCAGTAAGATATATGATTCGTTCTGGGGAGACCTTTACACAGAACCTCTTTGGTAGCAGACTCTGCTGCAGCCGCAATGTTTAAAACAAACAAACATCTGTAGGTATTGGCAGGAGCCAACTGATGACGGGAGCCAAAAGCGACTGACGTGAACGCAGCAATTACATAGCGAAACTGAAGTAGACATTTATTATAACGAATTGAATTGAACGATTTGCGTTTTTAGAAATTAAAAGAAGTAATAAAAATGAAAAATTTAAAAATATCGCATTTTTGATGACGTCAATGAATTGCGGCAGCCCTAATTTATTCCTTTGTTTCCCCTTTGTCTTCAGGACAGTTCTTCGGGCAACACCTCAGACGTGGAGAGCCAGGAGGGAGGAGGGCCGGGGCACAAGCATAAGGCCAAGGACAGGACGACCACGCCGGGCAAGGAGGGGAACCAGCGGCACTCCCACAAAACACCCACGTCCACGCCCGGGTACAAGGTAGAGGACAAACCCACCTGAACTCTGCTCTCCTTCAACAGCAGCAGCACTTTGTTAGCCCCGCCTCCTCCTCCTCCTCCTCCTCTTCTTCCTTGTAGTACTTCTCCTACTCCCTTTCTCCATCACCCCCACCCACCCAAACACCCCCCCCCCCTCCTCCTCACTTCCTTCCCTCTGTCCTCCGGTTACTACGGTTCCCGACAGCACTTTCTCCTGAGGTCGTACACATGCATCCACGTGCACACAGCCACGTACTGAAGTGGTTTCAAACTGTAAGCAATAAGAACCATTCAGAGGAACGGGTGACTGTTTTTGGGCATCACTTTTTTTCCCCCAGTTTTCTTTGGAAGAAAATGTAAGTTTTTCCTTTTTGAAAGATTCTTGTGTGTGTATATATAGATGGATATATATATATATATACATGTTGTCAATGGATACTCCTAGAGGCAAGTACACACATAATATGGCTGCTAGTTTTGTTTTTTAAGAAATGATGCTTCTTTTTTTTCTTTTTTTTATATGAATCTGACGTTGTCTATACCTATCTGAGATATCCAAGGCTATCTAAAGTGTTGAGTAAGTTTTAATGTTTATACCTAACTTTGCCTAGTTTTAATGTGTATGTCAGCATACATATGATATACTGCGTGTTCTCAACAGTAACACACTGTTGTTGATTATCAGAGGAGATTTTTGTTACGGGCCTTACTTTGTGCTTCTCTTGGGATGAGGAAACACTGGCCTTGTTCACACTCCGACTCCTCGTCTACTCCGCTCAGCTCCAGTTCATTCAGTCAAAGCGAACTGTGTTGACACGCGACCAGTTATGTCAAATGAACGTTTGAGTTTCTAATATCGGCTCTGCCCAACAGACCATATGTTGATGTGTAAACAACTAAATATATTGTGTGGTAGTGTTAATGATTTCTGTTATCCAAAGTATTGTTATTTCCCCCCCCTACCTGTTTCCCAGGAAGACATAATCTTTCCTATCAAGGTTAGTGGTGTGAACAGGGTCCTGTTTACCAGTTGGATCTTAAAGTATTTACCAGTTCAGCTTTTCATGATGTTCTCCACCTACCAGGCGAGAGCTCAGGTTTTAGGGTATAGCTGATCCTACAACTTCTGTTACCAAAATGAATTGCATAGCCTTGAGCTACAAAATAAATATTAAATAAAGTCTGAGGATCTTGAGTTTATGGAGCAATATTCCTGCAACACCTGGACCTTTAAATTTGTTTGACTCTGTAGACAGAGACAGCAAACCTAGTTTGCAGACTTCGTACAAACAATTGGAATGGGGAGAGTAGAATAGGTTTAAGCATATGGTAATGTGTCTGCCACCCCCTCATTGTTTTAAAGGACGCGAGAGCATTTAAGTGTGTGAGACAATATTTATTTTAGCAACTCAATGTCTCACACATAGTTACCATAAGAAAACATTATATGAAGCATAATTCATTATTGTTTGGAATTATCTTTGAGCAATCTTTAAGTGTTTCTTGTTCAATAAATGTATTGTTTTGTGCATTTGCAATTGATGGTCAAGTTAGACGCTATTATTTAATGGAGAAAAAAAGATTGCATACATGCAAGCCCCACCAATTGCTCATTTTGGGCACCCACACTTAAGTGGGACAATTATTTGACTCTAAAATGTCTTAAACAATGAAGGCTGACCATGGCTCATTTGACAGAGATCAGAAAGGACAACAGAACATGTTTCAAATGAAAATGAGCAGTTATGGGGGTTGTATTAGATAGATGGGCCCAGGCCATTCCCGCCTTTCATTTTCCTCTCCCTCGTTCTCTCCTAGTTTAGCTGTCACTTTCTCTATTTACTCCTGTCCATGCCTGACCAAGTTCATGCTGTACATGTGTATTTAAGATTCCTTTTTTCGGTCGGGGGACATTTAACTTAGAATGTCACAACATGTCAATGACCCTCAGTAAAAACCAATATACTACAAAATGTAGCACATATATTTTTGTAAGTAGCATGCTGGATTTTGTAAGACAACTGTATGTCATTAGAGGGGACGGGGCAATGGTTTTTATCCTGGTTTTATACTAACCAGAACGTAAAGTTGTTATGTGCACTTCAGGGGCACTTTTTACTCACTGAAAGCAGAGTAGAGTAAATCTGCCCTGAGATCAGTTAGGGGGACAAACAGTTGAATTATTTAGTATAACATTTAGACTAGTTTCAATTTTTTGTTCTCGCCTCTTCTAGATTGAACTTGAAGCTTGACCACAGTATCTGTTGCAAAAACCACTGTTGTTGTCAGTGACTTATATACTAAACATATTTTTTTGTGCTGTGTATTTATCGTAATAGAGATATTTAAAGTAAAATACGTAATACTAGATGGTATCTATGTTGACCTGTGACTTCCTGATCTCAATGTCCCTTTACCTTCCAGTCTGTCTCCTGTGTTTTGTTCTTTCCTATGCTTAATGCTGTCCTTCACAGTGTATTCTGTTGGAAGGAACCTTTTTTGAGATGTCCATATCTAGATGCCATAGTTGGAAGAGTTTAAATAAAAGTTTAAAAATGAGTGTACGGATATAGAAGTGGTAATTGTTTGTACAACAGCACATTTCTCATTCGATTTGAAATGTCTTTTTTGATCTGTTAATTTTTAATTGGTGGAAATTGTTTTCGAGAATAAGAACCACGAGGGGTTAAATGCAGAATTTTGTGTAGCTGCTGGTTTTTTATTAAATTACCTTTGCTATAAGAATTGTTAGTTTGCATGAACTGTCCACCTATTGAAAGTCTTTAACGTAAAGGAAAATGGACATTTAAATGTTGGCAGCACTGTATACCCACTGAATTGAATATGCCTGCAAGCTAGCTACTATTCTTCAACCATATATAATAACAATATAAATTGGCACTTTTTGTCTAATCGTTATTCTTCCAATGAGCATTAATTGTCCAGTATTTAGTCTTTATCTATTTTTTCAAATGCTTGTTTATTTTTTTTTAACAGAAATGCACATGCTGATGTAAATGTTTATTTAGCCCGTGACTATGACGTGTATACAGCTGTGCTTTGGTTTTTATAGCGTTATTCTGCCCTTGCAGCCTAAGGTCATTCCCAATGCTATATGTGGCATTTGCCAGAAGGGTAAAGAGGCGAACAGGAGAGGCAAACCAGAGGCTCTCATTCACTGCTCCCAATGCGATAACAGCGGTAAGTTGGAAGGGTAATTTTAAAGGATTGTTCCTGTCTCTGAGATATCGAGGTAGTTGTTCTAGCTAACGCTAACTAACTCTAAGCAGCCACTCAAGTGAACTGTAGTCTTAAACCCACTGTAGTTTCTCACTTGATCCTTTTGCAAGGAAACAATTAAGCTGGAAAACAAAAACTACTAACACATAACTAACATCCATTTTTTTTTTTTAACTGTTATGTTATTAGCCGTTTAATATCACTTTTAATTTGAAGTGTGTATGTGATTGTTTGTGATTATTCATAACGTGCCCGACCGCAGGTCACCCGTCGTGCTTGGACATGAGCGAGGAGCTCGTGTGTGTCATCCAGACGTACCGCTGGCAGTGCATGGAGTGCAAGACGTGCACCGTGTGCCAGCAGCCACACCACGAGGACGAAATGATGTTTTGCGACCAGTGTGACCGAGGATACCACACGTTCTGCGTGGGCATGAACTCTATACCGCATGGTATGTGCACTAGCTCACCTGACTTCAATACCCATAATCCCTTGATGTGGATCATCTACTGCTTTTAAAAGCGCAAAAATAAATTAAAATAACGACTTCATACAGTATTTGCGTATTATTTCATTCATGTGTTTTGTTGTGTCTATTCCTCCTCAGGTCTCTGGGTATGCAAGCTATGTGAGAAAAACCCCACCACACCTAAGAAGAAGGGAGGAGCAAAAACGCCCAAGAAGTCCAAATGATGAAGAGAATTGACAGATGACGTTCTGGAGCCTGGTTATGTTTGTGACACACTGCAAGATAGCTTCACCTGGCAGATTCTCCTAACTATTATTAGTCTCTACCAAATAGAGAGGTGTTTGCATTTAAGAAATAAAGACAATATTTTATACTTGTTTCTCACTATGCTATGATGACTTGACTTGATATTTCTTTTGGTGCTACATCTGTAATGGTAACTTACATATTTTTGATAAATATTCTACATATAAAATGACAAATAACTTTTTTTTTCTCCATGTTTTATGTTGTTGAAAATCCTGTTCAAGCCATAGGTTGTGTAACGATTTCAGCCCCGTCAGCCAGCCAATAAGTAGACACCATACCTGCATTAATAGTGTCCTGTAGTGCTTGGACAATCTACACATTAAAAACAACTGTTTCTCGTTATTTATTTTATATATTTTTTTATTTTTATATATATACACAATCAATACAATTATTAACAATAAGTATTTGCTGGGCAAATGTTTGAGGCCTGGCTTCTGTAAGATCATCAGGTCGTGTTTTTAAGGGTTACCTCATGCTGCCTCCAAGGGATAAAATGATCATGTGTAGTCTTTATGCCAAACACTTTTTTTCAACTTGTGTTGAAAGGTTTTTGGTGTGTTTTATGTTTTTTTTTAAATAACTTGAAGTTGCAAAATACATACTTTGTGGGAAAAAACGTACTTGATCCATTTTTGGGGAGAAACCTACTATTAAAAGTAACAACTGAAATGTTATTGCTATCATATTGAAAATAGAATGCATTACTTAACATGTTTTCAAGTAAATTAACAGTTTTAGCTGTATATAGGCAGACATAATTGACATGCTCACTGTTTTTAGTTTTTGTTCTGTTTTTACATTTGCTGATTTTCATTATAATGGCATTTTATTTTTATTCAGAATTGAAAAACAATTGTTTTTATTGTTTTACCATGTCCGGACACAGTCTGATTTTTGTTTGAAATAAAATGTAACGGACAACGTCTTTTGAGTTGGTGCAATCATTTTTAACATACAGTAGTAGGTAAGCTAGAGAGTGTTGTGTAATATCCTTCACATTTGAAGTTCCTAGAGGTGTCCTGTAGAGAACGCTTTGAAGAAGTTCCTAGAGGCGTCCTGTAGGGGGCGCTCTCTCGCGGTGGCAACACGGCCCTCGCCGGTGTTATGCACGTAGAAGAAGAACAAGCTGCCATATTGCAGTGATACAGCGAGTTCTTCACATCGGCATTTGAACTAAGTTTTCAGACAGAATATTAAACCATGCTTTCTGCGCAAGGTTTCGGAGGGAACGGGAAGATGAAGGACTATCACTACACCGGGCCGGTAGAATTCAAATTCTCGCCTTACACTTTCAACGGAGGGTAAGCGACGGTGTTGCTATTGTTGGGTAGCTAGCCTGAGTACTTGTCGCTATTCTCATCCGGCTAGCCGGGGCTGTTAAACTTTTAATTAAAACAATCAACAGCTATTCAATGCAGATTTAATATTCGATTGTTAATAAACAGATATTTAGTTCGTAGTTCTTCAAACGGGGGTAGTAGCATTAAACGAGTGAGTGGGGAAAACCTGACATGTTTCGGTTTCGTATCCGACAGCCTTGTCGCTAGCTTGGCGGCTAGCTCCGATCGACTTGTCTTTTCAGCCGATCGATAAGTTGTGTTCGTATTTTCACACGAAGTTCATTCGTTATAATGTCGATGCTTTGTGTTCAGAACTGTGCTGGCTGTGGCCGGGGAGGACTTCGCCATCGTGGCTTCAGACACTCGTCTCAGTGAAGGCTATTCGATCCACAGCCGCGACTCGCCGAAGTGCTACACGCTGTGAGTGATCACCCCACGTCCCCTTATCAATACACCTATCATCTCTGTCTGAAGCACTGGAAATAATCATATATGTTATAATGTATCATTTTGTCTATAGACTAATACTATATACTATACTAATACTATTGTCTATAGACTAATACACAGACTAATGTGTGTGTGTGTGTGTGTGTGTGTGTGTGTGTGTGTGTGTGTGTGTGTGTGTGGCTAAATAAAATTACCCACTACCGGTATCAGCCACAGCCTGCCCAGGGGCTAAAGATTAGATGATGAATCCCCACAATCCTTCTGGGGAGCGTTTAAG
>OOFB01036751.1:5515-16412 GCA_900323305.1 Trachyrincus murrayi
GAAGTCCGGGTGATAATGTTTAACGGGTCCCGCGCATGTGTCTCGTGTTATTTATAAAGTGTTGTGCCTCAAGGGTACTTCCAAGCCAACCCCCCCAACCCCCCCCCCCCCCCCCCCCCCCCCCCCCCCCCCCCCCCCCCCCCCACATCTTCTGTTCAAGGACACACGGTAGCCGCACCTGTCAGCTCATGCCCATCTCAAGAGCTACACCAGAGTAACCGCTCTGCAACTCAGCTCGCTCCAGGAGCTGTGTGCTCCTCCAAACTAACAAAAATAGAAATGTCTCCAATGTTTGCACTTTTCGTTGTGTCCGTTGCGCTGGTGGTAGCGTCTCTGCTCGCAAAAACTCGTGTTCCATCATCAACCCATACGATCTGTTGATTATCTTTCTTTGGCCCCTGCCAACGTCATCATCTCATATGCTTGGGAGTTTTGAACAGTGTCCATCGCATCTCGGTTGTCGGTCGGGTTGGTTGTGTAACATCTCAAATGATGATTTTTATTATTGTTATTAATTATAATATTGTGTTCAAGCATTTGGGCTTTTAAATTTTTTTTTGGGTTAAATGGTCATCACACTCCAGGTGGTCCATGGTCGTGTCTTTCCGTGGTCGTAACGTGTATCTGTGCAAAACTGCTATCCATAATGTGAAACAGTATTCCTCCTGCCGTCGCTGGGTTTAACTGTGCTTTGCCCCTTGCTCCTCAGTGGTTAGAAGTGGAGATTATTACTTGTTTGAAACTGACAGTGAAGAAGAGGAGGAAGACGAGGACAAAAAAGAGGAACCTCCAAAGAAGTCAGCGTTTCAGGTGAGCTTCAGGAGACGTCCGACTCCTGTCATGTGTTCTTATAACTTTATAAGCTTCGTACACATTTGAGTTGAACAACTAAACGACTAATAACCTAACACGTCCATTCAAGAGAGGCTCGCGTGACATAACTCTTAACATTAACAATGATTTTCTACTAACCTCCTGTCTGTTTTGTCCTTCCCTCTGTAGCGTGCTATCGGAAAGTTTGCCTCTGCTGTACTGGCATTGCCAAAGTCTATTATCAAACTGCCCAAAACTATACTGCAGTATGTAATGAAGGCAGGCAAGGTATTCTAGCAAGAGAGTCCTGAGTGCTGTTGTGTTGCTGTGAAGTCCCGCCAGCTTGATAATGTGTACCGCATCGTCTGCTGCCTCTCCATCCCGTGTGTTTTGTCTTCTTGTCTTGTGAAAGTGCTGTCGGGTGCACAGACACGAGAACATCCCAGCATGACCCATTTGGCAGACGCCTTCATCCAAAGAACCTCACGTTATCGCAACTTGAAATGGTTTATTTGTATTATTTTACAATGGCTGGCTGCTGTGGTAATCACATTCCCCAGTGTGTCATCCTTGTTCTTGGGGTCACTCCTTTTGCAGACATTTTGAGATGACATGGAATGGAAATGGACAGTGTTTTAAGCATGTACAATATTAATATCATTTATTGTATGTACAATATTAATATCATTTATTGCATGTACAATATTCATATAATTTATAGCATGTACAGTATTAAAATAATTTATTGCATGTACAATATTAATATAATTTATTGCATGTACAATATTAATATAATTTATTGCATGTACAATATTAATATAACTTATTGCATGTACACATGCCTCAGTGATCAGATTGACGTATGCATGAACCGGATCCTTGTACACATCCTTTTTCCAGATCCTTTTTTTGTCAAGTCGTTTTCATTCCTGCTTCATTCAGAAAATATCCAATCCCAAGAAAGCGAATGTCTAATGGAGCGGGAACCTTGTGGTGCATTTGATCTTTATCACAATTTTGGCACTCGACTGTTTTTGGAGCACGTTTACTGTCATTCGTTTGTGCCTTGGCTCCCCTTTTTGTGTGATTGTTTTCAATTTCTTTTTTTGCAATACGAAAAAAATGGTTACGTGACTCTGCTCTCTTCCGCTAGTTCCTCTACCACGCCTGGATCACAAACCCCAAGACGGCCCTGAAGGAGAAGAACAAAGAGAGGCGGAAGTTCTGGAAGAAGTACACCAAGGGAGTACGAAACAGAAAAAGCAAGAAAGAGGGTGGGTTCCACAACCGAAACAAACTCGATGTACCATGTGACTGTAGTCGACTCCATTCTGTATTCTGTGTGTACGTTTGAAGGTCACGTGACTATAGAAGTAGGGGACCTGCCGGAGGGCCAAGATGGAGATGAAGCGGAGAGCAAGAAGTCTGAAGGCCCAGGTTCGTTGGTTTCCCTTTGCCGTGACAACTGTAGCTAACGGAGGCAATGACATATGACTATATGACTATTTACAAACGAAACCTCAAACATGCAGGCTACATTTCTTTCTCTGTGAGTGTCATTTTTTAAGTTTTATCTCTGTCTCTCTGACGTCTCTGAGGGAGTCAAAATGACATCAAATGTCATATTTGGGACTCAGGTTTTAAAAAATCTAATATTAAGCGAGAAGAAAACTAACAAAGGTTAAACTGTAACCCCTTTCCCACAGACAACATCATCAAGCGCATGTTTAACATCCTCAAGTTCACGCTGGTGCTGTGTCAGACCACCGTGGACAGCTTCACCAAGTGGATGAACCACATGTGCCGGGAGCACATCGACATCTCCACCGTGCTACGCATCGAGCGCTGCATGCTCACCCGCGAGGTCAAGAAGGTACGCACACGTTGGTGTTCAGCACACGCTGGTGATCATCACACGCTGGTGTTCAGCACACGCTGGTGTTCAGCACACGTTGGTGATCATCACACGTTGGTGTTCAGAACAGTTCATCACACGCTGGTGTTCAGAACAGTTCATCACACTTTGGTGTTCAGAACAGTTCATCACACGCTGGTGTTCATCACACGCTGGTGTTCAGAACAGTTCATCACACGTTGATGTTCAGAACAGTTCATCACACGTTGGTGTTCAGAACAGTTCATCACATGTTGGTGTTCAGAACAGTTAATCACACTTTGGTGTTCAGAACTGTTCATCACACGCTGATGTTCAGAACAGTTCATCACACGCTGGTGTTCAGAACAGTTCATCACAAGTTGATTTTTCTAGCTACTCCAATTTTGATTGTGTGCGTTCATTGTTCTCAGTTGGATAATAGCATCTCCTAAATCACGAAATGTAAATGAAAAATGTGTCCAGAGTTGGGTAACACTTCTGCTCAGAAGAAGCTCTGACGAGAGAGTGGAGATGTGGATTTAGCTCGTCTCCCTTGATGAGTCTCTAACATACTTAAAGTAAATGTAGGCAGAGCCTCTTGTAACGGAGAAGGCTGGACATATTTTCTCCAGGGGAACGTGCCGTCCAGGGACAGCATCCACATGTACTACCAGAAGGCCATGAGACTCAACATGTCCCAGCAGTCCAGCCTGGACCTGCTCAGCGAGGACGAGGGCTCCCAGAGGGCCTCCCGGCGGAGGCAGGGGGACTTCCGCATGGAGAGCCAGGACTCCATGGCCTCCAGGGACAGCATCTCCAGGTAGGAGGAGCTACACACCATCTCACCGTATGCAAAGGATCTGGACAAAACATACCTGCATACATACATACATACATACATACATGCATACATACATCCCTCCATCCATCCACCAACACACACACACACACACACACACATATTTTACATTGGGATTACATCAGACGCTTCATTTAGGAAGACCAACATTCCCTCTTGACCAATAACTCTAATATGAATACTCATGGTTAGTATTAGTATAGTATGTTTACCACTGCAAACAAAAAGGTTGAATCTTCATTCACAAATGGATGTATGCTCTCCTGTCAACATGTTCGTGGCTCTCATCATTCGGATCCTGTGACACCCCACCATTAGTTACAGAACCGTTTCTGCCGCTTTTTTTGTGTGTATTACGGGATCATGGACTTCATCCTACATGCCACATTGTATACATACAATATACTGTATATTGTATGACAAACACGTTAGCCCCTCAGCCAAAATGGCAGCTCATTCACTCCCCATCATCCCTGCATCCACCAGTGAGTGCACAGAGGCCACCATGCTGTTCTCCCGCCAGTCCACCCAGGAGGACCTGGACGAGTGCATTCCCAAAACCAGCGAGCGCGCCCGGCCCAAGCTGCGCAAGATCTACGGCCTGGACACCTCCAACTCCTCAGCAGACAGCGGGAGCAGCCTCCTGTCCAGGTGCACACCCCCCCCCCCCCCCACGCTCATGATCATGCGTCTCATCACATAAATTTTTATCTGTTCCAACAACGGCTGTGTTTGTGCTTCTTAAAACATAGCCATGATTGAGCACTCGGTGCATAGCTTGGGCTGTTCATTGCAAACACTGCTTAATTTTGTGTCACATTTTGATTGTATGAACAGGCGCTATCGGTCGTAACGCAATGTGTTGTTTCCCCCCCCCCCCGGCAGCGAGAACACACAGTGTGTCACGCTCTACTCCCGGCAGGGGACCACGGACACCATAGAGGAAGTGGAGGATGAACAGGATCAGCCGGAGGGGTCCCGGGAGCCGGAGGGGTCACAGGAGCCGGAGGGGTCACAGGAGCCGGAGGGGTCCCTGGAGCCGGAGGGGTCCCTGGAGCCGGAGGGGTGCCAGGAGCCGGAGGGGTCACAGGAGCCAGAGGGGTCCCTGGAGCCAGAGGCCAGTCCCTGGGGAGAGGACCACCCTGCTGGTGAGGAGGAACAGGAGGAAGATCAGGAGGACGAGTGCAGACAGAGGGTCTCCTGGGATTCCTTTGGCCCAGGAGAAGGCCCCTCCATGATGGTGGCGGAGGAGGAGAAGGAGGAGAAGAAGGAGAAGGAAGAGGCGGACTCTGCCCCCACCGGCCAGGATCCGGACTACACTACAGAGAGCGACGACGGGGCCGGGACCCAGGAGTTCTCCGGAACCCAGGGCCGGTCGGCGCTGCTCTACACCCCTGACGATGCCGAGGTGCCTCCGAGCTACAGCAAGGCGGTCAGCTTTGACCGCCTGGACGTTAGCGACGACGAGAGTGACATGGACAGGAGGAGGACAATGGCGATGACGCCAGACAGCCGCTCAGAGGGCAGCACGCGCTCCGACCTGGTGCAGCCCTCCATGACCACGGAGCTGACTGCCAGCGAACTGCTGCTCAGCAAGTGAGTACTACAACAACAATCAGTGTCCTGCTGACTGCTGGCATTTGAATGGCTGCTGCTACAGTTCAAGTAGTGATTCATCTTGGTCACACTAATCAACAAGCTTTTCCATTTGTTTCAATAGGCATTGGAAAGGTGAATTGCGTTTAAACCTGCAGCACACTCTGTAAAAATTGTTTTACTGCTGCCATCACCTTTTGTTGAAAGTGATTTGTAGGTCCTGCATGTCTTAAGAATAATATCCATCCATCCACGGTTTGATGTCAAATAGTTTGGTCTGTCGGGTAAAAAGAGGAGCAAATCCTAATGATCTGGAACAACAGTCGCTGCACTGAAGGTTTAAATAAGGTTTTAATAAAATCACATTTAGCTGATTTCCATCTCTTGGAATAATGTGAAAGCCACTCAATTCATTAGCTTCACTGTTTGAATTCTTACCATGGAAGATGGAGCGATCACCCTCCTCACATTATCTCTCATACTGTCTCATCTTTATCCTCGCTCCTCCGTTCCACCCCATCCAGGATGTTCTACGACGAGGAGCTGGACCGCTCAGAGAAGTTCTACACCGGCCAGCCGCTGGTGCTGCAACTGGGCTACGCCCTGTACAACATGCTGGTGGCCCACTCTGAGATGGTGTGCTACCTGGTGATCATCATCAACCACATGGTGTCGGCGTCCTGCGCCACGCTGGTGATCCCCATCAACATCTTCCTGTGGGCCATGCTGTCGGTGCCCCGGCCCAGCAAGCGCTTCTGGATGACCGCCATTGTTTACACGGAGGTGGGTCGTGTTGAGTTTTATACATATATAGATCTATATATATATATATATATATATACTGTATATGCATATATATATTTGAAGGTAAACATTTGTTTGTTTGCAATGTTCCCTGAAACACATTCTGTCCTGTAGACGCTATAGGGATCTGGGCTGCTTGCTCTGACTCTGCAGCAGCGTTACAGTTACATTTTATGTAAATAGCAAATGGTGCATATTGTACCTTTAGTAGTACCTTTAATCATTTTGGAGTTTTTACTCTTGTTTTAAAATCTCTTTTTTTTACATTTATATTACTGTGCTGTACTTTCTGCTGTGACAGCTGAATTTCCCTTCTGGGATTAATGAAGCACCATCTTATCTTTTCTAATATTGGCATGTGAAGCCATCCCCATTTTTTAGGAAAAGTAATCCATGGGAGCGACCCTCTCACTTCTCTGTTATTCTTGCATTTGCCATTGGGCATATTCCAGAATTGATAGAAATGTTGTTACAGAAAAATAAAACTGATTGGCATCTAGCCAAGTTATTCCCGCATTGCAATGCTGCTTCCTAGTCGGCTCTCTCACAGTGCCGTGTTCGCACTCTTGTCTTTCTATATAGGTCACGATTGTCATCAAGTACTTCTTCCAGTTCGGCTTCTTCCCCTTCAACCAGAACAAGGTGGAGAAGAACAAGCCGTACTACCCGCCCAACATCATCGGCGTGGAGAAGAAGGACGGCTACGTCCACTATGACCTCATCCAGCTGCTGGCCCTCTTCTTCCACCGCTCCATCCTGAAGGTGTGTCTCCCGGCAACCGCGCAGCATCCAAAGTCTCTCGTGTCACAATGTCTGTTTCTCATTGTTAAGCTGTCGGTTTCACAGACAGCTTAACAGTCGGGATGTGTGCTATGAGACTTGGCCGACGGCGGCGGAAACCCTTCTCTGCTCGATCACTCCTCCGTGTCTGTCTGTCTGTCTGTCTGTGTGTGGTTCATTGCTCCAGTGTCACGGCCTGTGGGACGAGGATGACCCGAGGCAGAAGAAGAAGCGGGAGCAGGTCCCCCAGGAGATGTCGCCGCAGGACGAGGAAAAGGGCCAGGAGGAGGAGAGCGAGAGGAGGAAGGAGAAGGACGCGGCGCCATCGGTGAAGCAAGAGAGGCGGGGCTCCTTGAGGTCCATCAACTTTGACGCCTCCACAGACTCGGTGCAGGTGCAGAAGCATCACCCGCAGAGAAGGACCTTCCGCAGCGAAAGACGCAAGAGCTCCAGCGGGGGGTCGTACATCTCCCACCACTCCACTCTCTCGTCGGCGCGGTCCAAGAGAGGTAAGGCACACACACGGGGGGGTATGAATCTCTCGGTACCTCACGATACGATTCAATTTAGATTCTTGGGGGGTCACGGTTCGATTCGTAATCGATTCTCCATTCAAAATCGATTCTCGATTCAGTACATAGGGGTGCTAATATCAGGGTCTACTCCAGTCCGCTGTGCGCTAAGAAAGGCAATTGTGGCATGAAAGCAGAGTAAAGTGTGTATAAGATTATGTATTTTTTATATTTGAGTTATACCAACTGATCAACTGAGCAATAATGTAAACACACAAAGGCAAACCTAAGACAAAGGGAATTAGAAAAAAAAAAAATTATAATAAATAAAGATTTTTGGAAGTTGTGAATCGAATCAGAGAAGATGAGACTCGCGATTCTTACGTGAATCGATTTTTTTTTTTCATACACCCCTAAAAGCACATCCCCATGTTGGTATCAATGTGCATGGCACAATCACATACATGTATTACAGAAGAAATGACATCAGTGGCAGGACAGCAACATTTAAAAGCAAATCCATCGCACTCACGTGTTCGGGGTTTATCAATGTTCATGTTTTACGCGTCCTCTTTGTCGATATATTATTGAGGTGCATACAAGCCTGACATATTTATCTACAGAGCCGTAGACACGTCGGCTGTGTTAAATCTAATAAGGACGGCAGAAAGAGGATACTATAAGGTAGAAGTGGGTAGGTTTCATCACGAGGGAAGGGGCTGGGTGCCTTGATCAAGAGGAAGGCCGTTTCCCGGTTAATGTACTGGTTAATGTACTGGTTAATGTACTGGTTAATGTACTGGTTAATGTGAAAAACGTTTAATTCAAGTATGAAAGTATTAAAGTTCCAACTGAAGGAGTCTTAATTGTTTTTAAACTTTGTTTCACATATACGCCCATCACTCTATGCACCATGCTTCTGCTACATCCTGTTTACATAACTTTCTGTAACAATAACTTTTTATAGTAATTAATAATGGAAATAGTATTTTATAGAAGCAAAACAAAGACTAAAGTATTTATATATTTATATATAGACAGGTCTATTTCTCTGCATGTACACAATGTGAGAAAGAGAAATAGACCTGTCTATATATAAATAAAATCCATGGAAGCTTTTTTTATATTTAAATGACATGAAATGCAAAATGGCAACATTTTGTCTAATCACCTCAAGGTGGCCCACGGTCCACGGTTGTTTTGGAAGTCTTGGAAGGCTTCAGACCTTCACCACGCATTTGCATCTTGAACACATTCGGTTTGGTCGGTTTAACTGCCCATGCCGCGGCTCATTTGGGACCAGATGTGTAATCGGTGTTGTTGTGTTGCCACAGGAAGCACCACCTCCCGCAACAGTAGCCAGCACGACGGCAGTGAGGCCAGCGTGCAGAAGAGCCGTAAGCAGCTGATCATGGAGAAGCTCAGAGAACAGCTGATCAGAGGAAAGGCTGTCGTGATCAAGCGGTACGGCGGCCCCTGTGCTGTACATGTCATTACCGTGTGCACAAGATAATAAGAAAACATTCCTGCAAAGTTCTGTACAAACGAATTGGAGATCACAGTATGTCTGAACATACATTTCTGATGATTAAGAAAATTGTGCAAACTGCATAATAGGTTACAAAAAGGCATTTATATATTCTGCATCTGCCATTTACTGCCAATTACTGTGAAATGATGGGTGAAAGACCCAATGAGTTGAGTAGTAGACTTGCCTAAAGCGTTCTCTCAGTATTACAAAGAATCTGACCTCTTTAGTACCTAAATAGTTTGTAGCCGTTTTCTTGACACCATATTGAACTTGAAAGAACTGTCGCTTTTTACTTTGTTCTCTGCAGAGCTATGGAATTCTACCTGCCCATCCGCCAGTTCTTCTACAACCTGATCCACCCGGAGTACAGTGCCGTGACCGATGTCTACGTGCTCATGTTCCTCGCCGACACTGTGGACTTCATCATCATCGTGTTTGGGTTCTGGGCTTTTGGCGTAGGTCTCGAGTGATTGAGTACAGCCAATGTGTGTTGGGGAAAAACGAGATTACTTTCATCTAAAAAAATGCAATTAAAGCTGCATTGTTGGATTCCTGACCACTAGAGGGCGGAGAAATACCACACAGCTAGACTTGCTGTTTCAGCATCCTTCATTCTCCTGATTTGGCAGTAGTTTTAGACTTGTGTGGCTGTTGGTTTAGAGTGCTTACATTTAACACGTATCGGTGGATTGTGAAACTCACGAGTGTCCCCGTTGTTCCAGAAACATTCTGCGGCAGACATCACCTCGTCTCTGTCCGAGGACCAGGTGCCCGGGCCTTTCCTCGTCATGGTGCTGATACAGTTCGGGTCCATGGTGGTGGACCGCGCCCTCTACCTCAGAAAGACCGTCATGGGCAAAGTCGTCTTCCAGGTCATCCTGGTCTTCGGCATCCACTTCTGGATGTTCTTCATTCTGCCAGGAGTCACAGAGAAGTAGGAACGTCTCTTAAAGCACTTTAGATCAGATGCACAATTAGTTGTTTTTTCATTTTATTTGTGTTAAACTTAAAATATGGCTATAGTAGATATAAAACCAAAAAGCAAGATGAGTCCCGTTCCTACGGCAACTACAATCCATGTTTTTGGCTCGCTCTCCCGCTCACAGGCGTTTCAGCGAGAATAGGGTGGCCCAGATGTGGTACTTTGTCAAGTGTATCTACTTTGGGCTGTCAGCCTATCAGATCCGCTGTGGGTATCCCACCCGCGTTCTGGGCAACTTCCTCACCAAGAGCTACAACTATCTCAACCTCTTCCTGTTTCAAGGGTGAGTTTTATAAACCCAGCCGCTGGCTAAGAAACTCATGATGGCATGAGACAGAATATTTATTCACAGAACAAATAGTTCATGTTCAAAATGAAAGCATTTTCAATGTTGTCTCATCATGCTCCTTGCTATTTTAGTATCTTCCAACATTACTGCTAAATAATGACTAATTGTGAAGCTCGCATTAAAAAGGTTATCTCAAGTTGGCCCATGAAACATTTTCTTTGTGCTTCTCACATTTAGTCGACATTTAGTATTGAATCAAAATCCCTTGCGTCCGCTCACCAGATGATTGCGGATCATACTAATGATGACGTGCGGTTAGTGTTTGTGTCTGATCGTTGTGATGTGGTCGATGGCAGGTTCCGCATGGTCCCCTTCCTGACGGAGCTGCGGGCGGTGATGGACTGGGTGTGGACGGACACCTCCCTGTCTCTGTCCAGCTGGATCTGCGTGGAGGATATCTACGCTCACATCTTTGTGCTCAAATGTTGGAGGGAGTCTGAGAAGGTTTGTGTTCTCCGTGTCTCTGAACGATTCCTGCTGAGAAATAAACACGACCTAACCCATACATGTCTCACACACACACACACCATGCCTCCGCAGAGGTACCCGCAGCCCCGCGGGCAGAAGAAGAAAAAGGTGGTGAAGTACGGCATGGGGGGGATGATCGTGATGCTGCTCATCTGCATCGTGTGGTTCCCGCTGCTCTTCATGTCCCTGGTCAAGTCTGTGGCCGGAGTGGTCAACAAGCCCCTGGACGTCTCGCTCACGATCACCCTGGCCGGCTACCAGGTACGTGACACGCGTCACATGACAGGGTTCAACAATAAGGGGGGGGGGGGGGGGGTTTTTCCCTCT
>OOFB01036754.1:14882-34453 GCA_900323305.1 Trachyrincus murrayi
GGGGTGAGATTGGCACACAGACCATTTGGTCTGTGGAGGATCTATTGTTGGACTGTAACATGAAAGAAAGGCTATTTAATGCTAATCCCTACCCCCCCCCCCCTCACACTAATTCAGTGGAAGCCATTCCTTCATATTTTCCACATTTGTGTCATGCACTGTACCTGTATGTAAATCATTTTGACGTGCACACACACACACAGACATGATCATAAAGAGACGCTGTCAAAACACAAAGAATATGACACTGGTAATTAAAAAAAAGTTTGACTTCTTTGTTATCGTGATTACATTTGATAATTGGGTCAATGATTATTTTTCCTTTTTTTTATTTTCCCCACTGTTGTATTTTATTGGTTATAAACCAACTATTGAATGTTTTTTTTAATTAAAATTTTGTCAAGTGACATTCCTCTAACAGGCCCCACATCGATTTGAATGAGATCATATTGGATCTTTTTTAGAATAACAAAATATTTGTTCCTGAATTAATAATACTTTTCTACCGATGAGGAAATTTGGCAGTCCGATCATGTAGACAATCTAACGAGAGAATCGGTGCCATCACATTGTTTTTTTTCTTTTTCCATGTCGTTCTAATTTATTTTGCAGTCTCAGTGAATTGTAGACATTATTATCCAACCGAATACTTAATGTAAATACTTTCAAAAAAACTTGAAGAAAAAAATAATCATGGCATTAGTGGTTCAAGTTTGTAAAACCAGCAATAAAATCTCCATGCAGACAGGCAACCCTTTTGATGTTTAGCAGTTAGCGTTTCAGAAGATTCTCTGGAAAAAGGCAACAGAAAAATTATCAATATGCATTTATCCAACATTCCAGATTTTGTATATAAACACCCTGTTTATGAAGTAACCTGTGGAAAATAAACTAATGCTCTTCATTGGTCTTCTCATGCCTTCTTCATGTCATCTTCAATGTTTTTGTATGATATTGAACTTTGTTTATCGTTTAAAAATGTATGAAGGCAATAAGCCCCATTTGTGGCTCCTGCAGTCCGTATGATCATGTGTGAACACGCGTGGCTATGGACTCACACACCGTTACCACCGTGGACGGCCGGGGACGAAACTACACTGGTCTTCTTAACCACTTTCAATGTCGAATCGGTTATTTGAAAGTGCCCACTGTACTGACGCATGTCCTTGTGAAAAACTCAGAGACTGTTGATAACGCTGCGAAACAAACATTTAAATCCACTTCCTGTACACTTCTTTACAAATAGGCCGACATCCTTGGTTGTTTACATGGTTTCCATGGTTTGAGTGTAGCGCTCTAAACATGGCCACACTCTGGGTGTATCGGTTAAAACCGACGATGCGACACAAGAAGTTAAAAGTTAAAAAGACCAGTGTAGTTTCGTGCCCGGCCATCTGCGGTGGTAACGGTGTGTGACTCCATTGGGACTTGGCTGTATGATCATACAGGAGGCACATATGGGCCAATGCTTTCTTTCCCAAATACAATATATCTGAATGCACCAAATACACCAACAACTAGGTTTATTGTGAGAGAAACTCCCATTTCCCTAACAAATGTTTACAAAAAGAGAAATCCATTCAAGCACCAGACGTAATGCCAATGTAACATTTTGAGTTACTGAAAAGGACACAGCCATAAAAGCATAGCCAGAGATATTGCCATAAATATGCATACTTCACAGATGCATCACACGTTCACTTTAATGTCTTTTGCCCCCCTTTGTTTTGGACCTCCGCGACACACGGTGGCGCTGCTCAAAAATGTCCCGTTTCCTCCCGCTGATCCAGAAGTCAATAGTGCACTACCCGACTATGGTGGCTATCCCGAGGTATTCCCTGCACGAATACCACGCATAAAACACACATTGGCATTGCATTCGAGCGCCGCAAGAATGAACGGAATACCGGGAACTACCGTAGTCCAGGTCACCAATCTGTCTTCGGCCGTGAGTAGCGAGCAAATGGCCACTCTGTTCGGCTTCCTGGGGGACATCGAGGAGCTGCGGCTCTACCCCCCAGAGTAAGTGCGCCCGATCGCGGGCTTCACCGGCAACGGCGACGGCGGGGCTCCATCTGGGGCCTTCTTTTTTCTTTTAGTCTTCAATAGTCTTAAATAATAAAAAAATATAAAATAAAATAGGCACGGCCGTGTAGGAGTTCTTTCCCCAAAAGGTTTTATTTTTATTTTTTTTAATCTATGTGTTTTCTTTCCACAGCAACGCACCTATCGCGTTCTCGTCCAAAGTGTGTTACATAAAGTACCGGGAGCCGTCCAGCGTCGGCGTGGCGCAGCATCTCACCAACACGGTGTTCGTTGACCGGGCTCTCATAGTGGTCCCGTGTGCGGAAGGTGAGTGCGCCTGAACTTTCGCTTTCACACACGGTGGCCTTTGTCCAAATGGCTTATTGTGTTGTTGTTGTTGTTTGTTTGTGAGGTTCAAGACATGCAAATTGTGGCCATTGACAAATTCGTGTTAATTCTCACTTTTCTCTCTGCTCCCCTCTCTCAACCCCCCCCCCCCCCCCCCCCCCCCCCCCCCCCCCCCCCCCCCCCCCCCCCCCCCCCCCCCCCCCCCCCCCCCACACACACACACACACACACACACCCTACCCCACACACACACACACCTTTTACTATCATGAGAATCACTGTATTAAACACTGGGTGGTACAGACACGAATGGTTCTTGTGATTTAATGAATAGTTCATTTTCCAAGGTATTCTCTTTTCCAAGGTTTTACACACCATCAAACGTTTTTTGGCTTTTTTGGCTTATCGAGACGTAGCAATATAGCACTGTTTTTCTTTTATTATTTTTGGGGATGTATATGTTTTTCTTTTTTATCGGGGTGCGTGTACTTGTGCCTTTTCATCGTGACTTCTGTTTTTTTTCTCTCACGGTGATCAGTCAAGGAACTAAAAATAAAAAAAACATCACGATGGCCACTCGGATAGCCTAACTCTTAATCTTTTCTTCCTTTTTCTGTGTTAACGCCTCTGCCCCCGACCCATGTGTTTCCACTGTTTGTTACCAGTAACTTCATGATAATAGCGCAACGTAAATTGCTTTTTGTCCACCTGACTTAGTTGCTGGATGGCTACTGAGTTTATTAATTTGGTTTTGTATGTTTTTTTTCTGTGTGATTATGTGTGCATATCAGATGACTAGAGTGGCCCCGGCTGTTACACTACACTAGCCTGAATCAGGCATTGTTTTCCAAGCCACTGTCCCCGATGGGGCCAGCGAAGCCTTCAAGGGGGAAAATGTGACCAGGAGAATAGCCCGCTGAGCCCTCCAAGATGGACACCTTGTCTCTTTTTGTTTTATTTACTTTTTTTATTTTTTTTCTTCCTTTCATACTATTCCCATGTTGTCCACTCTCTGCTGTCTCTACCTAGAACCTCTAGCTTTGTTTTTTACTTTTTATATAAATATATATTTATATATATATAATTGGTATTTTTTGGTTTATTTTGTATTTTCATTTCCGTCCAACCTCCCCCATACCCCTTCTCTCCACCTCTACAGCTGCAACTTGTGTGTGGTTGAGTTCGGTTCAGCACAGCGATGCGGGCCCCCTCTCCCCCCCTGAAGATGGCTGTCACTTAACACTCTTTTCTCTCTCCTCCTCCTCGCCGGTGTAGTTGTAGGTGTAGTCAGGGTAAATGACCGAGACCCCGGCTACAACCTATAGAACGTACTTTTCCGTTTTAGTTTTTTAGTTTTTGCTTCGACATTACACCTTAACATGCCTGCTGTTTCTGTGTTTCAATGCAGCCACTTTTGATTATAGCTTTATCAAGCGTCGCTGTACAGAAGCTACTTAAATTTATATTCTTTTCACATATATATAATATAATATATATATATATCTGAGTATAGTCGTGTCACAGGCATTAATTGTTGTGGTTTGTATGTTCTTGGGGATATTTCCCTATACTGGAAAGCCTTGTGTTTAGACATGGGGTTTGTGTCTAGTGCTGGTTACACTCTTACTCTTACGCTGTCACTCAGTAAATCCAGTAACGCTAACGCTACGTAGTTATGATTAGCGGTAACAGACACAATAACTACAAACATGGCCTCTTGTCCTCCAGCTCTACTGAGTGGGGAAAACGATAATAGCAATATTTACGATTGATTCGAGAAAAATTTCTAATTCGATGAAAAAAAAGAAGAAAAAAGTCTTGGCTAACTCTCTCGTACAATTCTTAAAATTGTTGTTCTTCTCTGTATTTGATGTCCTGTGTGCTATTAGTGATGCAGCCAATGGGGTTGTCTTGTGTCTTGCACAACTTACCGACACTGCGAAAGCGAACGCCCCCACGGAAACGCGTCCATGCTTGATATCGTACGGTTCATGACCAATATGTTTCCAGTACAGGTGACCCCATATATCAAAGTGTTGACTCATTATCTGCATATTGTTTTTTTTCCTTTTTTAATTATTTTTTTAAATCTATGAAAAGAAAAAAAATCAGCAACAAAAAAACGTTTCTTTTTTTTTTATTTTGTGAGGAAAAACAAACTGTTTAGATTGTTGATCATAATTAAGATTGCCTGAGAAGAGTGCTTGTTTTTAAGTCTAGTCAACAGCGATTGAGTCTTCACTCGGTCTTCACTAATACGATGCTAGGACAGATTGTAGGTGAATGAAATAAGGAGGACGTTTTTTTTTTTTTTTTGTAGTGGTCTCTTTCGCTCTATAAGCACAGTGTTGGGTGTATATGTGTGTATAGTGTGGAGGATAGATTGACAAGAGAGCCTTCCCCTCCACGGGCCCCCGGTAACGCCTGCCTCTGCCCCTTACAGGGAAGATACCGGAAGAGGCCAAAGCCTTGTCTCTGTTGGCACCGGCCGCCCCCCCAGCGGCTACCGTCATCCCGGGTGCGGGCCTGCTGCCCACCCCTATCCCCGTCCCCACGCCCTCGCCCGTTCACAACGTAAGCTTCCTTCCCTTGGTTTTTATTTCAGATCTTTAGAATAAAGTTAACATTTTTTCTATGTTTTTCTTTTTACAGTTGTACTTTTCACCCGCATGTGTGTGTGTGTGTTCCGTTTAAGTTATAGTTGCATGCCTGTTTTATGTTAAGTGTGTTATTACTGTCCGTGTCTCTGCAAAGCACACTTTGCAGCGCATGTTTTAATAATTGTTTGTTATTTATCTTCGAAAATAGCGGACAGGATAGTCTAGTCGTGGTCGTGGCGTTGGAAGGTTCTGGGTTCAAAGCCCCAATGTCCCGCAGCCTAACCCCTACCTGCTCCTTTAGGGGCCCCTAACCCCTACCTGCTCCTTTAGGGGCCCCTATTTCACACGTTGGCCTGTCCACCACCCAGATGTATGATGGATGGATCAACCTACCAGCCTACCCGGATCTATCCGTCATACATCCTGCGGTGACGTCGATCCGTGGGGGTGCTTCAGATGTGTGTTATTCGCGAGAGAGAGGGCAGGAAACTCCATATTCTTTCTTCTTCTTGTCACATTGTTACTCTTCTCGCTCCGGGGGGGGGGGCGGTTAACTGACGTACACAGCTCATAGGAAGTAAGAGAACGGAAATTGCGTTTCAGGTAGACCGGATAAGCGATTAAAAAATAATGACCTTCCCTCAGCCTACATCCTAGGCTGGTAACCGGCTCGTAATGGCTAATAATCAACATACACGTGTGTGTGTGTGTGTGTGTGTGTGTGTGTGTGTGTGTGTATATAGTCATGTATAATGTGGTGTTTCCCTGTGTGGGGCTTCAGCAGCTCAACCTGCCCGTGGTCAGTCGACCCCCCGCTGAGCTGTCCCCGTCGCTGAGTGCCCAGCCCCCGCTCATGGGGAACGTGGACCCCTCCAAGATAGACGAGATCAGGAGGACGGTCTACGTGGGCAACCTGAACTCACAGGTACGCCGTGTCCTTCTCCCAGGTGACTCCACTCTCGTAGTCACGAAGTCAGCTTGGTTTTATTTATTGGATCGTTGCCGTCGGTCATTCTGCGCAGTGAAGTTTGTATAACGAGGCAAGGGTCGTCTAAATACGACAAACACACGGCCATACGACTGTATAAAAATGTTGTTTTATTCTACTTTTACTCGGTATAAGTAGTATTAATTAGTAGTTACAACTTCAGGCCAGAGAGGGCGGCCATGTGTGAAGAGTTTCGCCGTGCAGGTTTAACAGGTACTAAACGTTTGATACGTTGTTTTGGCTGATAGACCACCACAGCGGACCAGCTCCTGGAGTTCTTCAAGCAGGTGGGAGACGTGAAGTTTGTGCGCATGGCGGGGGACGAGACGCAGCCCACGCGCTTCGCCTTCGTGGAGTTTGTGGACCAGAACTCTGTGTCCAGAGCGCTCACCTTCAACGGCGTCATGTTCGGAGACAGGCCGCTCAAGTGTGTGCTGCTTTTTTTGTTTTAAACATATAGTTACCATGATTGGTCAACAGTAATTGCCTACAACGTTTTATTAATTCATAAAAAGGATTTATGCTAATGCTAATGCTAAATATTAACATCATTTTTTAATGAAACAGCGTTAGTTTTTTTTAATGCTACGATGCTAAACGTTGACAAAAATGGTTTGTTTATGTTGACAGCGTGAACGCTAAACATTTAGCTAAAATCTGTCCGTTTGTCCGTTGTGTTCCAGGATCAACCATTCCAACAACGCCATCGTGAAGCCGCCGGAGCTGACGGCCCAGGCCGCGGCCAAGGAGCTGGAGAGCGTGATGAAGCGGGTGAGGGAGGCCCAGTCCACCATTGCCGCAGCCATAGAGCCAGGTACACGCACCCCCCCCTCCCCCCTCCCCCCCCGTAGCCTTCGTCTGATTCATCCCGGCTGTGTTGTTTCTCCATTCGATTCCAATCGATTTTGTTTTTTATTTTTTTAGGAGACGAAGAAAAGAAGCGCTCCCCCAGTCGATCCAGGCGCCCCCGGCGGTCCCGCTCGAAGACGCACAGGAAGCGGTCGCGCTCGAGACACAGGTGCGACAACATCGTTAGGCCTCAGCCTCCTCATTAGCTCAAAGGTGCTGTAGGTACGATGTAAGAGCCGTTATTTGAGTGTAATTTGTTAGAAATGGCCAAGCCAGCTATTGGTGAGTGAAATGCGCTGTGAGAATATCTGTTTTCAAGTTTACTGCCCTGCCTCTGTATCAGCCAATTAAAATTTTAGACCGCTCCCGGCTAATTTCTGACCAATCAGGGCATCTCTTCCCTGATTGGTACGGGGAATCCATCTTGCCTGTGAATCGCAGGTGCATGAAATGCAACACTTCTCAATGGTGGAGAAATCTTGCCTACAGCAGCTTTAACTGGTCGTATGTTGTGGTGGTGCGGTAACCGTGTCTCTCTCGGGTTTGCAGGACCAAGCCCTCCCAGGGTGCCTTGCCCAGGGGCAGTGATCCTCGCGGCGTCCACAAGAGACCCTCACGCTCCAGAGACCGACGACGAAGCCGCAGCCACTCCAGGTGTGTGTGTGTGTGTGTGTGTGTGTGTGTGTGTGTGTGTGTGTGTGTGTGTGTGTGTGTGTGTGTGTGTGTGTGTGTGTGTGTGTGTGTGTGTGTGTGTGTGTGTGTGTGTGTGTTATATGTATATGACCACATTTGATTTGACGTGTGTAATGTGTATTTTTCCATCAGGGGTCACAGGAGGCGGAGTAAAGAGCGCTCCAGGAGTCCCAGGAGGAACGCCAGGTCACCCTCACCCAAGAGGTGAGCCCAACAACTCACTCCCTGTCAGCCTAGTGGTCAGGGTGACTCCCAGACAAAAGGTTCCGGGTTCGAACCCCAATGTCAGCAGCTGCCTGTAGGGATCCTTTAGCAAGATGCCTGCTCCTTAAAGGTACGATATGCATGTAGTTTGAAATGTGCTATAGAACACATTCTGCTGCGTAGACGCTAACTTTAAGGCTACAGGGACCGAGGTTAATTGCTCCGACTCTGCAGCAGCGTACAGAAATCTTGCGTTAAGTTTTATTCAGTGAGGGGTGAGTAGCAGAGTGTTTTTTCCCTCAAATTTAGACAGCAGCTAGCTTGAAATAGCACATATTGCATATTGTACCTTTTCAATGGCTGCATCTAAAAATTGGCATTAACACCGCCAAGGTTAGGGGTTTGATTCCCACCCATGCTAAGAACGTATGGCATTATTGTAACACTCTTTGGATGCAGGCATCCACCAAGTGGCATGTATTGGCCTATATTCTAGATTCCTTGGGGTCTTCTTTAAATCAAACCAGTAATCAACCACTCTACTTGTCATGATAACTCGATTAGTCCTGGGAAGACTGCAGCTAACTCTTTGGGGCCTTTGAAGGCACCAAAATTCAGGTCAGATTGTAAAATGCTCATAAGGGTGAGTGGTGGAGCATGTACATACGTATTAGTGTGGAATAAGTCGAAAGAGTCCCGAAAGGGAGCAACTATGTTATTAGATTATTTAGATTTGGAGGAATGACTTGAATTTGTTTCAACCATGCAGAAACACTGCAGCCTCCAAAAGAGGCATCAACAGTCACCAGTCTCTTCAACAGAAGCAGAGGTAAGCATAGCGGGGGTGTCTGGTCTGCAACCAGTTGATTTATTCAATTTAATAATCATAGAAACAAATGTGATGCAAAATGACCGGGCTTTGGAATTCATTTTTCAGTCAATGAAAATATGATTTGATATGATTTTTTTATTTTATTTTGTTGAAATGACGCAAATGTAAAATGACAATGTCAATATTACTGACAAAAATATTTCAAATTCAAAAGATATTACTCTAAATACCCGTTAATTTCCTTATCACTAAACTAAATCACGTGTAACCTAAATATATATGTAAATATAATACACAATACAACCCTAACTCGCGTTACAAGCGTCTCCCGTCACCGGCATGGGCGTTTAAAATGTGTCAGTCGACGCCCGACTTTGTGGAGGAGAAAAAGATGGCTGAGTCTCGGTGACCATTTCTCCTCTGACTCCAGCAGGCTGAAGAAGGGCGGCCGGAGGAGGGAGCGCAGCAGGGACCGGAAGGATCGGTCTTCGTCCCGCAAGAGGAGTCACAAGGACCAGGACCGGAACTGCAAGGCCAAGCCCGTCAAGGTAAGCACAGGCGTTTACACTTTCCACATCTGGAATATTAAGATGGTGATAGTGTATGCCAAAATGACGACCGTTTTCCCTCTGCATTTTTACAAAACGTCGAGCCTGTTTTGAAAAAGTACTCGATTAATTCAAATTAATGCTTAAAATAAATACAGAAGTTGGCTAAATAAGTCTTGTACTCTGTACAAAGTATTTGTCCGCTTACTTGTTTTGTTTGTTTTTTTGTTACATTTAAGATACAAAAGGAATATGAACGGGAAGAAAAGGAAGACTATGAAAGTGACAGAGAAGGCTCCGGAACGGCCAGTGAAGACATGACGTCACCGTGTACACAACAAAATGGCCGCTAAAAGACTCTGGGCAAGGAGCACGCGTCCGTAGGTACATTCAGCATCAAGTAGGATACCAGAGTTCTTCTTCTTTTTTTTCACAGCGGCTATTTAAAAAAAAAAAAAACATGCGTTCAAATACGTATTCACACACAACAAACACACACACATGGGTAGTGTCACAAATGTCGGTTGCCCATTTTTAAGGAGCATCAATTAGTTTAATCATCATCTGGTTGGTTGTTTTTTTATTAAATTTCATACTGGTATTTCACAAATACTGTTTTATGATATAGATGTCACAAAATGAGGAAAAAAGATGTGTCTGTCTGTCATTGACAAGCGAGTTATTTACATGAAAGTAAATCAATCTTTATCTGTGGTCAATTTTCTTTTACTGAACAGTATTTTGATATCACAATCAGTTGACAAAACATGAAACATTTATGAATTCAACTATTGTACCATTTATCTGTTTGGGACATATGGTCAGATTTTATGAGTAAACCGTAAATAAAGATTTATATTTAATACTTTTTAATTACAAGTCTACTAACAGAAAAGAAAGGGAAAAAAGGGAGTAATACGAGAAAAAATATGAATAATCGTCCAAAACCTCCACCATTTGAACATTTGTACAACTGTTGTAGAATCTCATGCTTCAGTACTAGCTATTGCTAACTTAGCGCTCGCTAACATACAGAGCCTTTATTGACGTGTTAAAAAAAAAACAGCCCACACTGTTGCTAACTGGCACATACTGACAATCCTCCTCTTAAGCAATAAAAAAAAAAAAAATACGACATTCACAAGACCGCAGAGGGGTAGGCATGAATGATTTTGGCGACATATCTCATTTTCTTTCTGCTGTTGTCACATGGGAAATAAACATATTTTTTTTTAACTGGGGTTGTATTATTCTGGCCATTTTCTGTACAGTGAATGAACAGGAGCGAGTCTGCTTGTCTGTGGGCCAGGCTTACTAAACGTACGAGGTGCGACATCAGGAGGGTACTGACAGCTGCTTGTATGGTGCCAGGGGGAAATAACATGGTTACATTTGACACACGCCTTGTGAGGTCTGTAAAACATAACGGCCGCAAGATCTGTACAGTATGTCTCTTATTTTGGTTTTTCTCACCTTTTTTGTGACGCAGAAAACGGGTTACATTAAAAATGGACGTATACTACTGCAAACGGAAGAAATGTATGACTTATATTGCCAATTTTGTTTGTTTCTTTATGATCTAGAACATCAGATAAAGAACACTCCTATGTATGCTGTTATATATGTGGTCGATCGTATTTCTCACTCCCTAGTCAAACATAACATTGCATATATATTTGACTTTTCCTATTTTGTTGCCGGTAGTTTACTTTGGTGCTAAATTAGTTTTTTTGGAAGTGTGCAGTCAGGACGTAAAAGTGTGAAAGGAAACATTAAAACATCTCTGTATAAATTTACAAATAAAATGGTGTAAAATGGTTTAATGAAATATGCAGCATAAAATGTCACTTGGCAGTTTGTACACTAAAACCAGTACTATGGAGATTCATTACAACATACGTTTGCTGTACAGTCACAAATTGACAAGCTTCTTGCAAGCACAGACAACTGAGAAGTGCCTAGACTAAGATTGTACAAAACACTGAACAATAATTCCCTAAAAGTCCAACCTGAATTGATTTTGGCAAACTAAGATGCGTACATTAGGTGTTGAAGTTACAATACGTTTGTGAGTAAAATTGTCTTTGACAACAAAAAAATAATAGCTGATTATGAATTTTTGGTGTGTTTTTTGCAGGTTCAAATGTTTGTGCTAGTGCAGATTTTTTTGTGTCAATAAATCCAGTACTGAGACATATAATGGTCAATGGTTTTTGCTACAGTATAAGAACATAGTTTAAAAAGTGTAGGTTTTGCGAAACAATTTAAGGAATGCATTCTCTACATGTTGGTAACATCTGCCAAACGTTTCGACGGTGATGATGTTTGGTGTACAAGATATTTCTAAAAGACAAAACACATCAACATAATACAAATAGTATATTTTTTTTTATAACGTTTTATTCGGAACAATCTCAGCTGATTCCTAAGGTGAAGAGGAAGACGGGTCTTTCTGATTCAAGTGGTGAGGTTTTTTTATAATGTCGTTTATGAAGAGCTATGTATGTTTCCTTGGTTGTATCTTCTTAAAATAAAAGAAAGAACATGAAGAGGCGTTTCTTCTCAGTTGATCGGTTCTACATCACACTGTCTCATCACCACATCCCCTAGTGAATATCTTAGGGAAATAAATGCAGACGTCCTCTTCGCATGCAGGTTCCCCTTCTACTATTATTATTATTTAAGTGTACGTTATTTGTAGTGTCTTAAGAGAGTTGAACCCATCCACACGCTCAATCAATCCAGACATGTCCTTACCTTTTTTTTTTTTTAAAGTGAATCTGCCTTTTCATTTCGCGGTCCCATCCGTTCCATTAGTGGCCAAATTGCAAATGTATTGGTGTAAAAGATCATGCTCTTCACAGATGATAGGCCTACGTTTTATTTTAACGATGGAGAAAGGTCAAAATCCGCAGTGCATCCATCCATTATCATCCTACTGTGCTAAATCTCAGCTATAAAACATGTATATTTGACACTTTTTTTTTTACTTGGTTCAAAACCCCAGATCAATCAATCCAAGCTATCGTTGCTCGGACTCGTGCTCAATTGACGAGCGTAGTCCGGGCCGTGTCTATTCACAGTCGTGTTCGTCTCCTCTTGTCGAAGGACCGTGTGGCGAGTTGTGGTACGGTTGAGGTGCGACCTGTTGAAACAGTTCCATGGTGGTGTAGTCGCCGTGAAACGCGCCAGGAGCGCTCTCCGGGTCGTTCTGCAGCGCGTCCTGGCCGGTGGTGGTTCCCCCGTCGTCGGACAATGTGTCGCCGGTCGACCCCTCGCTCGCGACCCCCTGCGACGGGTCCGCTTGGCTAGCGTGCGGCACTAGCGGCCGTCCGCTGCCCTCGAGCCCGGTGTACTGAAGGAGACACGGAGGTCCGGATGAGGGCAGGTGAAGAGTACACGTGTGGCATTCCTCCCGGGTGATGGTCGGCTTCAGGGGCTCCTGTTGGACGAAATGTTGACATTTAAATGGTCCGGTTTCAACTCGATGAGGATGTTACTGTTTTTTTTTTTGTAGATTAATGTATAGGAAATGAGTACATCAAGTAGTCCTTTAGCAAAGTCTAAAATTAATTCAATTCAATTTATCAAAATAATCTTCACAACCAAGTCATGATAGTAACAGATGGAAGGTGTGGTGGTTCTTAAAACGACCTGCTGAAACCAATGCAGTGTTACTTTACAGGTGAGTAGTGTGGCAATAAAGCAATGTTGAATCTGCTTATTTGAAGACTAAATAACAAGCTTACCAACTCATATGACCTATCCATCCTTTGGATTGCATCGCTGGCGGCCGGATTAGGTAAAGTTGGCCAAAACGTCCTATTTGCTCTGAAAAAACTGAATATAATCAAAGTGTTTGGTTTTACATTCACCAACTTATTTTTTTTTAAACATATCTGACAGTGTGCACAACTTGTGTAACATTAAAGGTGCTGTAGGTAAGATTCTAGAGTTGTAAAGCGAGAGAGCAGGAAAGAGCGGAAGGGGCAAGACGTCCCCTCCCTCTCTGCTCCCTCCCTACGTTTCTCCACCATTTAGAAGAATTCCCTGAACCAATCACAGAAGAGATGCCCTGATTGGTCAGAAATGAGCCGGGAGCTGTCTAAAATCTAAATCGGCTCATAGAGATGGGCAGACGCACAGTCAACCAGAACAGATATGCTCACGGTGCATTTCACTCACTAATAGCTGACGGATGGCGATGACATTTCTAACAAATTACACTCAAATAATCGCTCTTCAATCTTACCTACAGCACATGTAGAATAACTACATTCCTATCTGAGACTGATGGTTGTCGTGTCACTGGTACCTTTTTAATAGTGGTGAGCCAAACAGCGCCATGCATATCAACACGGCGCCCGTTGCCAGGGTGATTCCAAGTACATGTACAACAAAGTGGTCTGAAGAGGGATATAAGTGTTATTTTACCGCTTCCGGGGGCTATTTGCACAAGTTAATAATCGTGCTTTCTTCACACACAACAAAAAAATGTAATATAATAACTGAGTGTGAATTGCTAAATCTACATATTGGTTTGGTGATTGTGTTTTGTATTGGTAGTACCTTGAGTATTGATACATCTACATATTGGTTTGGTGATTGTGTTTTGTATTGGTAGGACCTTGAGTATTGATACATCTACATATTGGTTTAGTGATTGTGTTTTGTATTGGTAGGACCTTGAGTATTGATGCATCTACATATTGGTTTAGTGATTGTGTTTTGTATTGGTAGGACCTTGAGAATCGGTTGCAAAGTAGCTTGTGGCGCTTTTAACTCCCGGTCCTGCACAAGTGTATGCCGATATTTGGACCACGTACACCGTAGCGCCTTTAAGATCCACCAACTCCTGTCCGTTTAACGCGGGAGCCACCGTTATATCTGTAGTAGCAAAAAAAAAAAAAAAAGAGTAGAAAAAAACTCAATAAGTGGAACTGTTGCGCAAGACGTGGAAATGAACACACAATGAGGAAGTGAAAATCTACTAAAAATACAAGGTGGAGCCCTCTAGATCCTCTAGATCCACATTTAAAGTGTATTTTCAAGCGCCAAACGGTTGATAACATCTGCTTGACGCTGGACTGTAGAAGTGCACTGGATTGACTTTATCTTCCCAAAGAAATACCGACTTTGCAACATGTATACCCTAGAGCCATCCATGATATAATATACATGTTAAACAGTTATGATGATGATGATGATGCATGTTTACTTCTCTCTGTGCTCGTGTACGCTTGACCATACTCCTTGTAGTGAAGGGTGTAACCCAGTAGGAATCCTCTGACGTCCTCCGCTGGGACGGGCTTCCACGTGAGCACCATGGAGGTCAGGGTCACGTTGGAGCTGGTGATGTTAGTCGGAGCGCTGACGGGCGCTTGGGGACCAGAGTTGAAGTAAGAGTTGAATTAGGTGTGTGTGTGTCCCCTCCCACCTGCGATTGACAGGCAAGATAAATTCTCCGAACCAATCAGGGAAGAGATGTCCTGATTGGTCAGAAATGAGCCGGGAGCTGTCTAAAATCTAAATTGTCTCATACAGAGGCAGGCTTAGTTAACTTTCAACAGATATTCTCACAGAGCATTTCACTCACTAATAGTTGACGGACGGCCATTCCATTTAACTAACAAATTACACTAAAATAATAGCTCTTAAATCTTACCTACATGCATCTTTAAGATGATTAATTGAGGTATAGGTACAGACAATTCATGGATAAAGGCGGCGTGATCTATTGGTTTTCTTATCGCCAATATCAAAATAAGAGTGACCAATATTTGTAATGTTAACATTAGTTTTTCAAACACTTAACGTACATCCTTCTCTGAAGTAGGACTCCAGGGTCCCGTAGGTGCTCTCACTGTTGTTGACGCGTTTCATGTTGCAAGTGTCTCGGTTCGGTCGGGTGTGCAGGGTGATGTCGTACCTCGTATATGGCTCCAGCGGCTCTAGATATTCAAACGGCCACATTGGTCGTTCAATAACAACAGAGAAATACATATATTACATTTATATTTCATTTTATATATATATATATATATATATATATATATATATATATATATATATATATATATATATATTTTTTACAAACCCTTTAAATGCAGCAGTTTGTGGTTCTTGTTGTCTTCGAAAAACATAAAATATTGTGTTTTACGTCCATGGCTGCTCAATTCGATGGAGTAGCAGATGTATCTTTCAATCAGAGTGTCTCTCCATGACAGGGTCAGAGATGTATTGCTGTGGAACGTCGCATTCAGCTTCCCACCGCCGGTGTCTGAGACTGGGAGAGAAAATAGCGAAATCATTTAGTGTCATTCAAATGACATTGAATACAGGTACATTAAGGTCATTAAGGAGCAGTTAGGCATCTTGCTCAAGGATGTCTACAGGTAGGTCTGTGGACATCGGGGATCGAACCCAGTACCTTTCGGCTGGTCATACGTCCTACCTATGTGTTTGCGTGGTGGTATGGTCTGGCTCACTGCAGGGGATGTACTGGCCTCGTTAAAGGCGGTGATTTTTAATTGGTAGGCGGAGTATGACACAATCAGTCTTAATTCCGGTTGGCTGGTGGTGATCCAATCGCTGGGCAGCTCACCAGACGCTTTCCCGATGTTAACGTTGTAGCCTTTGACCCGCTCTCTGGAGGGAAACTGACAAACGCATGTACCCGTTATTATCAAACCATATTATCATCGTCATGATAATATCATCGTTATTAATAACGACAATTAACCTTCCAATGTATAAGGAGAAGGCGGCAGCCATTTCGTCCTGCAATATCGATGTCTTCTACGTGAAGAATCACAGGCTGGACGTTTAATTCTGAAAGAGAAAACATTTTGGATGTCGCTTCATACCGTCTTTGTGAAGTCAATGCACTATGCACCTTTCATGCTTTCATTATGGTAGTTGGTGTGATATGTTTTGCAGTTTTACTTTTACATGGGTCTACTCTTTTGATGTACCAGGCCACGGGTAGTAAGCTAAACTAGTGAATATAAGTCCAATACCGTGCTGCCCTGGCACATAAAAGGAGCAGACCCATAATTCTGTTACGACACCTGTGTTTATCCTACCATGACGCCTCTGTGAAAAGGGGTCTATGTAAGGGATACACCACAACGGGGTCTCCCGTTATCGGAAAACAATGCACGACGAGTCTGGAACGCTTATTGACCAATCAGAATCAGGTATCATGGATGGCACAACTGACCTGGTGGGAGAGTGTGGGGGAGACTCCAGGGGCACTGTGGGCAGTAGCTGTTGGGACTGCACTGTATCTGCACCACGTAGGAGAGGGAGGCGTTGAGGTTCTCCACTGTACACTTGTCCCGGGCTGTAGACTGCACTGGCGACTGCAAGCAACGTTGGCGGGTGAGCGGAGGTCACGCGTGACAATGCACTTCAAATGAGAGTTTAACTGTGTGACTTGTTGAGCGTTGACGTTTAGCTGAGCATACAAGACGATAGTATGATATCACGTGTAGGATCAAACGGATGTCTATTGGTATTTGAGTCGTAATAGTCCAGTAGCGGTTAGGGTGATTTCAGACGAAAGGGTTTCTGGGTTTACTTTGAACCCCAATTTTCGAAACTCAAAGTATTTGGGGTTACAAGATGCCTAATCCCCCGCCTGCTCGTCAATGACATGTCGTTTTGGATAGAAGCGTCCGCTAAATGACAAAATTGGTTAATAGTGTTGTGTTGTGCATTGTATGTACCGATGTGTGTCACCTACTTGGTTCCATTGCACACTGTCCAGCGCTTTATATCTCAGAGCATATCTTCCAGACTCTCTCACGTGCCCCTTCATCCACGTCACACTCACCACGAGTCGTCTTGAGTGACGAAGAAAGCTCACGTTCGTTGGTGGACGACAACGAACTACAATTGTCAAAATTGACAAAGAATGCATGGTCAATTATGCATGTGTTGTAATGCAACTAATAATAGCTTGCACATACACAATACATAAACGATTAGCACAATGTTTTGGTGTGAACTTACTTAAATGTTTCGGAAAACCTCTAAATGACGCTTTTGGGCAGCTGCTTGGGTTGCTCTTATCAAAAACATGAACGGTCATGTTATAATTTTCATACAATAGATCACTTTCGATCTTTATCGGCATCGGCATTGCAGATATGTTGTACTCATTGCAGCTTGGCACTTTTCTCCTATATAGGTCATAAATAGACAAGCTGTTGCTTAAATGAGACTCGTAGGCCCCTTTTCACTCCTCTGTGAAAAAGGGGTCTAGTCAGCAGTTGTATTGCTGACGGGTGTGGACGTGTTTTTTTTAATGAATCTTTCAGTTTTTTTACTCACACGTCTTGTATGATGACGAGAGTGTACGAGTGTCCCGGCGAGTCGTCGAGAGATGTCCACACACAATACCAGTTATTCAGAGGTGTGCTGTTTTCTCCATAGCACTCCAGATTGGATCCATCTGAAACGGGAGGCGAACAAGACACCCTATGTTGCTGTAGCCTAAGCCCCACATGCAGCTGAACAGCTGAATGATATTTGTTCTCAACGTGTATATAAATAGGCGATACATTACCCTGATAAGTACCACAGTGTTCATAACTGGGAGATGTATGCCTCGGTGAACATTTCCCTAATTAGAAAAGTACATGTGATTCATTCAAGCGGTTCCACTATCCAAGATGTAGGCCGTGTGAATGTGTTGAATTTGGATGATTGTAAAATTGAGGAATCACTCAAAAGTGGTCCGTTGAAGTGTTGAATGAAAAGAAAAAGGTAGAAAATGTACAAGTATAGAGTAAATCGTTAAAGTGGCTTACCTCGAGTTCGTCGGGAATTAGATGACGATTGTGTGCCGTAAATAATGACCATACCTTAAATAACAAAACATGATATTGGTAGGCTACAGGTAAACGGAACTTATTATGAATCACATGCCATTGCTTATGTTAATATAAAGTAAGAACTAGATGATCTTAGATCTTAAAAATACGAACTAATGGTCGTTAACATGTTGAAAACCTATAGATAACCTCTTCTAAAAACAATAGTCTACAAATAACAAATGCAACTTACCAAATATGAGATGTAACATCTGATGGCTCCGACTCATCCTTCCCTTCGAGTCGCTTCTTTAAAAGTCAGCATCGACAATCTTGTGTCAATCTGTTTTGTCTCGTTTTACGGGAAATGACAATGAAGTGAAGAAACAAGATCAAAAAGATCCAGGCTGAGATCATAAATCGTGATTAACACGGACGCGCAACCATGAAATCAAAACCGCAGTGATCCTTAAATAGGTCAATGACAAATCATCCCAAGTCTTCACCGATGATGGCCTGCTTATGCTCAGTGTCTCAACACAAGCATGCGTCCTAACATTAATTTTAAATCAACACTTGCAAGTGAGTCAATGAACCCTCCGCCTTTCGACAACGGAATCATTTTAAGGAACAAAAAAAAAAAAAAAAGCATTTGCGTAAAAACATCGCGATGGGGACTTTTTCACTCAACCCATAATAACCACGGGGACCACCCCATGACCCAGGGAATCCTCAAGAGCTAGGCCTGTAGGCTGGAACTACAGTGAGACTGTGTTACACTGAACTCAGAAATAGCCTTATCTTGATTCCCCAGAGAATAAGGTATGGTTTGAGTTGGCATGGGCTGACCGTCAACGCAGGAAGCATTCACGCTTCTGTGACTTTTCAGTTTAACAACGGTTAACGGTTTCAAACATACAATCCCCATTAAAAGATGGATTTATGTTAAGAGTTTAAGTTGTCTGTAGTATATTTAAAAAAAACATATCACCACATATATATATATATATATATACACACAGTATATATATATAAATATATATTTCTATATATTTAATTTTTTTTGTAAGGACAGTGGTGAGTCATAATGGGGATTTTTAATCTTTTGCTAAAATTGCACATGTCGCCTACTTCGTGTGCTTATCGGTATCATCTGAGATTAGGGTTGTGTGCTAGATTGCATGTGGCTTTTCGTGCAGTAGGGCTGCGTGCAGTTCAAAGAGTAGGGCTGCGTTGTAGTATGCGGTGGTTAATGTCTTTCCTCACTTGACGCAATGATCATTCTCTCTTACAGCCGAGCAAGACGACAGCGCCTTCTTTCTGCTATATGGTGTACCTCATGTCAACCACACATGCCCTGTGTTAAGTCGGTCTAATGTCCTGTGATCGGTCAGTCTTCTGGACTGAAGAGGTCGGACAGTGCTGAGATCATCACGTCCTATCCGCCGGGGCAGTGTCCTGGGTGTGTAGCCTGGCTGGGTGTCCTGGGTGTGTAGCCTGGCTGGGTGTCCTGGGTGTGTAGCCTGGCTGGGTGGCCTGGGTGTGTAGCCTGGCTGGGTGGCCTGTGGTCTACTGCCCCTTTATACAGACTATACTGCCGACCTGCGGGATGCCCTTCGTCCTGCACTGCATGGAAGGCGCCTCTGGTGACTTCCTACCGGGAGT
>OOFB01036755.1:0-26378 GCA_900323305.1 Trachyrincus murrayi
TTGGAAGCGCCTTTCAAGACACCCAAGGACACCTTACAGGGCATAAAACAAGACAAAACAAACAACAGGAAGTGTAATACAGTAAAAACACATGGTACAGTTAAAGTGAGTGTGCCAGTTTGAACAGGTGGGTTTTGAGTTGGGTTTTGAATGTTGTTATGGAGTCAGACTGTCGGATGTGTGGGGGCAGGGAGTTCCAAAGCCTGGGAGCCGAGCAGCTGAAGGCTCGAGCACCCATGGTGCTGAGGCGTGAGCTGGGGATGGTTAGAAGTCCAACGGAGGATGAGCGGAGGGTGCGGGAGGGGGTGTACTCCTGGAGGAGGTCAGTGATGTAGGTGGGGGCTAGATTATGGAGAACTTTGAAGGTGAGTAGCAGGTTTTTGTAGTCAATCCGGTAGCGCACAGGAAGCCAGTGTAGTTGCATGAGAACGGGGGTGATGTGGTCGGATGAGTTGGTGCGGGTGATGATCCGGGCAGCAGAGTTCTGAATTATTTGGAGTCTGTTGAGGAGTTTGGTGGGAAGGCCAGTTAAGAGGGCATTACAGTAATCGATCCGGGATGTGACAAATGAGTGGACCAGGATTTCAGTGCTGGATTCGGACAGAGATGAGCGGAGTCTGGAAATGTTGCAAAGATGGAAGAAGGCAGTCCGGGTGATGTTTTTGATGTGCGGTACAAATGAGAGGGAGCCATCCAGAATGACGCCGAGGCTTTTGACTTGGGAAGAGAAGGGTACAGGGAAGCCGTCGATGATGATGCTTGGAGCTGGGGTGTTTGCAACCATTGAGCTTCAGGAAATTCCTGCTCATCCAGCTCCTGATGTCCTCAAGGCAGGTGGTGAGGGAGGTGGGGGGAAAGGCAGTGGTGGGTTTGGAGGAAATGTAGACCTGTGTATCATCGGCATAGCAGTGAAAGTGGACCCCTTGGTGACGGAGGATTGTGCCCAGGGGGAGGAGATAGATGATGAATAGGAGCGGACCCAATACTGACCCCTGGGGGACACCCAGTGAAACAGCCGAACACCCTGACTTGTGATTCCTTAGTTGTACAAACTGTTGTCTGTCAGTGAGGTATGTAACATGTAATTTGGCTTATTTTGTTTTATAGTTCTAACATGTCTATCGTGGCTATTGTCTTACTCACAACTCAGTTTTGTCTTTTCTGCTTATAACAATATTACAATAATGGAAGAGCTAATTACCGTTTAGTTACAAGATCTCTATGGAGGTTAGTGTCTCTTCTTTTAGTCTTAAAATGCTCTAAACGAGAACATCTACATTGAACTATGTTGCATTGTTGGCTCAGGTATGAAAAATGATCTTTCGGGATTTCATTAGATTTCTTTATCTTCTATCAAAACGGCAGTCCAGCATGTCAACCACAGTACCGAGGAACACCATGACAGTTAAAGTTCAAAACTTCAAAGGCAGGCATAATAGGAGCCACTCAGCAGGGGTCCGGACACATTTTACCAACACCGCGAGAGGCGATGTTCACTCTCTTTGTAATGCTGCACTAAAACAAACCACACATCAAAAGATATATGGTACAAATACAAATGTGAAACATGTCCTTTTTCTATGGATGAGAATTATCTATTTATATCTGACTGAAAAATCCAACCTTGTGAATAATAAAAGAAAGTATTGCTAATGCTAAAATATTTTTTTTAGGTTGATAATAAAACTGTGTTTTAACCAATTGGACAGTTTCAGAAATTAAATGGGGAGAAAACGACGACGTCAACTAAAAGTTTACGTCAGCTCTATTATTTGCAATGTTACATTAGGGCTGGGCAATATATCAATATTGTGATATGAGATATCGTCTTAGATTTTGGATATCGTGGTATCGTGATATGGCATAGGTGTTGTCTTTTCCTGGTTTTAAAGGCTGCATTACAGTAAAGTGATGTCATTTTCTGAACTGACTGTTCTAGCTGTTCTATTATTTGCCTTTACCCTCTTAGTCATTATATCCACATTACTGATAATTATTTATCAAAAATGTCATTGTGTAAATATTTTGTGAAAGCACCAATAGTCATCCCTACAATATTGTCGCAATATCAATATCGAGGTGTTTGGTCAAAAATATCGATATTTGATTTTGTCCATATCGCCCAGTCCTGCTATAGTTGAAACTGTTTACCTTTGATATTTAACATTTTCATATTGTAGGCTAGGCCTATATTTATTTAATGAATTAGCAGAAAACATGCTATATCGTGATATATATCGCTATAGATATATTAAATTACCTATATCGGGATAGAAGATTTTTGCCATATCGCCCAGCCGTAGGTTGAACGGTTTGGCCTAATTTCATAACTTAGGGCAAATTAATACCGGTGTACTTTCAATAATGTTTATACTGTCCACCCCTAGTTGAACACTAATGAGACAGCATGCAAAAATTATATCGCTGTGACTTTAGTTTGATATTCGACATCCGCCTTTTTTCCCTTTTGCAAAAAACAATAGCTCCTTGAAAGGTGGACAGATTTCTTCCAGATTAGTCTTGCTGTAAAGACTGGACATTGGGCAATTTTTCTCACTCTTAGTTTGCAGAGTATCACAAACAATTTTGATGATATTACAAATAAGTGGCTTTGAATGTCAAGCTGTGATGAGCCTTTCCTATTGATGTTTAGGGATCGTCTAAAAAGTGTATGCAGCTAAATTTCTAACTGCAATCTCATTTTAATTACAGGATGAAAAACATTTAAAACAATTTTATTGTGATCAGAAGCCCTCCATTTTTTTTTACATCCACACAAACAATGGGTGTCTATACATATTTTAGTAATCAATAACACACAGATACACACAATACACTCCTACTCTAACACTTTCCTGGATCAGATTTTCAATAACTGACATTTTTTAATGGATTGGATGGACTTTTAGCTCATCAATTATATCCTCACCCTCCTTTTACATTGATTTTTTAAAGTTAATTTTGAGCTAAATTGTAATATGTGGTGTGAATATTGTGCATATGGTCGCTTGTATTTTCAATAGCTCCCTCAATTTGGATTGGATTGGCCTCAAAACACTCAAAACAATCAACAATATCAATAATATCCCCACCCAACTTTCACATTAATATATTAGTCAATATTGCCTTTAACTTTAGAGCTGTATTTTCAATAGGGAGACACCAGGCGGTACAGAACTAACGGCCAGCTCAGCTCTTCCAGATCCATCTCCACTGGTCTCGCCTGTGCTCTTCAGCCTGTACACCGACAGCTGCAGAAGCCCAGACCAAAACATGACTTGCATCAAATACTCGAATGACACAGTCATCATGAACACCACAAGCACAGAAGGAAGTCTCCAGCCTGAGATGGACGGACGGGCTGGTGGTGCAGGGGGAACTTCCTTGACCTCAGTGCCTCCAAGACCAAGGAGCTGGTCATTGACCTCCACCGTGAACAGCCCAACATATCATCTCTAGAAGTCAATGGCTGAAACATTGAGAGGGCGAAGGGGTACGAATACTTCGACACCACCCATTGAGCACCAACTCACCTTCAAACCCAACAGCGAAATAATCTTTTCAAAATGCCAGCAACACCTCTTCTTCCATAAGAAGCTCAGTCTCTACAAGCTTTCTACAGATGCTTCATTGAATCCATCATCACCTTCAACAACAACAGCCTGGCTTCGAAATATGCACAAGACCCACCTCAACCCCTCAACAAAATCATCAGACAGAGCAGCAAAATAATTGGCCTGGACCAAGAGCCACTCAACCCCGATCCACAGATGGCAGACAAGGGCCAAAGGGACACAGATAGCTACCTCACACATACTCCACAGCAACTACAACCACCGCCTTTCAGACGGCAGATACAGATCACTAACAGTAATAACAGGCCATGTCAAGCTTTGTGCCCACCTCCATCAGACTAATGAACTCTGCCGGACAAACATAAGAACACCTTGTACACTATAACAATTGTAAAACTGTTTATTAAGCTGCACGGTATGTATGTCGTCTTCAATATGTCTATTGTTGGTCCTGTCATGTGTGGTGTACGCACAGATACTTTCTACATGTTTTGCTAACGGGAAATAGTTATTTGAATTTAATTTAATATTTCCGTTTTTGTCACTCAGCCCTCTCAATTGTTATTAACCTGACGCGCCAGATGGTTTGTTACACAGAACCATCTGGGAAGTCATCCTTTGAAACTGTTTGGAAAAGGGCTGGCACTTTCAAGAAATACTTGGCAGGTGATTGGATGAACCATCTGTCTATCACCGTCTTTCACTAACTTCAACCAATCAGATCAACGAACCATATGAGGTAGTCGAGTGAAAACATATTCTACATCGAAAAAAGCCTTCAGTGCCGTTCTTTGCTCATCTTTCAATTAAGAAATACTTTAGTTCAGATAAAACAGATGCTATAGCAGCATCTACGCTAACCTCTTTAGGAGTCGCTTCTTGCTGTCGTCACACCTAAACCACGCCCATAGCTGCCAGTAGTTCCTCATTAAAATTGTAATGTTTTTCATCCTGTAATTTAAATGAGATTGTAGTTTGAAATTTAGCTGAATGCACTTTTTAGACGATCTCTAAACATCCATATATTTTAAAGAAAATAAAAGGAAAAATCCGCTGATGATGTTAAAGGTTTTGACACATACGCACTGACGCGGAGACACAGATATCAGATCTCAGATTCACTGCTATACAATGTGCTGAAAGACAGCATTGACTCTGACAAATCTCACCCAGCCTTCACATACCCGTTGTTGACAGAACTCGTCTTCATAGGCCATGCCTGCACTCCCAACCAATCCGGTCGTGTTGACCTCCCAGCCTGTATTCCCAGAACACTTATGCCACCGATATTGACTTAACAACACGATTGACATGCTGTGTATCAGGCTGTGACTATTTATAACATCATTGATTACTAAAAATACACATAGCAAATGAGACCTGGAGAAGGTCTAATGTGATTGGGTCCATGATGCCTCAGTATTTTTTTCCACCACAACGCTATGCTTTCCTATTTGGGCACAGCCAGCTCTTACATAAGCGTCTTGTGCAGACTCCTCAGTGAGATCTCTAATGGAAGTGTGATTCATCCTCCCCCTGGGGGCAGGAAGCCAATCTGAAACTAAATGACCTCAAATAGCATAATACAATCAGACTGATATTGCATGCAGGTATGCGATATTGAGACACATTTCAGCATTACCCACTTCATCTTTGCATAAAGTCCTTTGGAAGGGGAACTTCAGTTCTTCAAAACATCCTCCCTTTGGAAACGGAATGTATGAGTAGAATAAGATATGCTTATTTCTGTACAGTTGCTGACAATGGCATCTTTTTGAATAGGCAATTGGTATTCTTACATATAATCTAATTAAATTAAAGAGTTACCATAGAGACAGTGCCATCTCCGGTGAAACGTTTATTGCAATTGCACTTCATGATTGGCTCAAATTGTGACAGGTGATGTCACTTGCCAATGCCATACATCTCTCCTTTAGGATTGCATTTCACGTTTGATTATGTAGTTCAGCAGTAACTGTATTGAAGAATGCAAATGTTTATATTGGTTATATGGTTATAATGCGCGTATAATTATCTCAAACATGTCTTACCAAAACTGGTCGATTGCTGCAGCCAGGAAGGGCCGGTTTTGGATGGGGAACAGCACCCAAGATGTGGTCCAAAGCCACAAAGAAGGAAAGACCTTGTGATCTCTGAAGTTGGAAAGGGAAAGCTATATAATCAGGGCTGTTAGCCAACAGCAACAAGGTAGCTGGACAACCTGGGAGGCTGTGATCAACAGGGCCGTTACGTGGGCGGATATGTGGAGGATGCCCCAAGCAAGGCTGAGCTTCCTTATCAGGGCCATATACGATACTCTTCCCAGTCCCCGGAACCTGCACCACTGGTACGGCTCAGAGGAGACCTGCCAACTCTGCAACTCCCTGAACCCAAGCTTGCAGCACATCTTTTCTGGCTGCAAGGCAGCATTGACGCAGGGCCAATACGGATGGCGCCACAACCGGGTCCTGCGTAAGCTAGCCGGAATCCTGGAGGCACGCAGGCTGGAAGCAAACAGGGCCAGCCCGGTAACATCACAGCGGCTGATCCGGTTTGTCAGGCAAGGGGGTGAGACTCAGAGCAGCAGCAAGAGGGAGTGGTCGCTCCTGTCACACGGAGGTGGGTGGAACATGAGAGCGGACATCGACCGCCAGTTCCCACAAGAGATCACCACAACCTCCCTACGGCCAGGTATCGTGCTCCGGTCCACCTCTACTAGGACGGTCATTATGGCTGAATTGAATGTTCCATGGGAAGAGGGAATGGAGGCTGCCTTCGAGAGGAGGAAGGAAAAGTACACAGAGCTGGCAGCTGTGTGCTCACAAGCCGGGTGGAGGGCATTCACCTATCCAGTGGAAGTTGGTTGCAGAGGCTACACCGGAACAGCCATCCGGCGGTTCCTGAAGTCCCTTGGGATCACAGGCTCCAAGCTGAGGAAGGCTCTCAGACCTGGCGGAGGTGGCAGAGCAAGGGAGCTTCTGGCTCCGAAGAAAGAACAAGGCGTGGGGAAAGCAAGGATCCTGGCTGCAGGGGGCGGTAGGTACCTTGAGATGTTCCGGGATTAAAGGAGCGAAATATCAGTGAAGGGTGGCTCCCGGCTGGCGACCCTGCAGCCGGCACAATGGCACCGATGGAGATGAATCAGGCAGAAACGCCCAGCAGGTGGACCCACCTGTGCTCACATCTAACCATTATGAACAGTATGCTCATCTTTTTCTGCTCATCTTGTTAGCTCACATTATGTGTTGTGCAACAATTTTGCAATAATATATGTATAAAACATGATAGATCTTTGTAACAATACATAGCAACTAATACAGCAGTATATTGCACTTCGACAGTCATAGGTTTAGAAAAAATGAGCTGTATACAATAATAAAACAAGAGATACTACACACTATATACAATATTGTCACAAAACAGCATGATATATTATAGAGGAGAGCGGTTTGAATGCAAGACAACAAACTACAACTGTCCTTACTATCAATAATATCAATAGTGTTGTTAGAATCAATACAGCGATTGCTGAAAGCAGGGGTTTGTTAAGTGTATTGATATTTCATAACAAGCTTATTATTTCATATATTGCTCGTGGTCAGCCAGGGAGAGCACAAGCTGAATTGTAATGTCGAATCAGTTTTAGACTTACACCTCAAGGTTTGCTCAGATTTGCTTTCAATATTATTTTGATATCCTTAACAACTAAATATCGCATTCGATAGTATGATGGACGTAGTCTGACCAATGCAAAAAGCGTTAAAAGAAGTGCCACTCAATTTATTCATTATTTGACAGACCAATCCAAATGAGAAATCATGAAGGCATTGGTATTAGTTGTATTATAGCAGATAGAAGTACTTTAATCAAGAGACTGAGGCCTCAAAGTCCATTCCACATTTGCCAAGATGAAATAGAAATGATAAATAATGCAGGCAAAAAACACTTTGACATCGTTATACAACATCTTTCAAGATTGATGTACAATTAATTGTAGGGTTTATTAATATTGTCATACTGTAAAGTAATATTGTGCTTTATGTCGTTTGCAGTTTGCCTCTCCTCTGATCTGCTCCGGTGTTATTTTCCAACATCCCCGTCTCTACCGTGGGCCACAGAGCCATATGTTGCATTGTGGATGTATGAGGCTGATAGCATGGCTAGAATGGATATGTCCCCTTGTTAAATTACTGATTCATCTCAGTAGAGATATTGATTTGCAGTGATTCTATGACAGAAGCCCTGAGCTGTGGCTCCTGTATGGGACTGCAATCAATACCTGATACTAGAGCGGGTGGAAGAAACACTCCCACCACTCTGCCCACTCTGACGCCACTTTGCAATGTTATGTCGTCTACCGAGATCGAGTTTAGCCGCTGCAAAATGTAATGCCACACAACACGGTAAAATAGGACCTGGGATGCATTGTACGTCACCAATAGGCACACTGCAATGTCGCAGTGTTCCTCTTCTGCCCCAAATCTCCTTTAACATGTCTAAAAAATTTCCAAAGTGTAATAATCTAATCACTTACACTGGCCCTACGCTAAATGTCCTTGGAGTACGTATAAACTAATTAAACAAATGAAACATAAGTGTTATGTACTGAATCACTCATACAAATATTGGAGGATTAATCAATGAGAGCAAAACATTACACATACCATGGTTAAAAGGGTATCAAATCACATATTACGATTGTTAGGTCTACCAAGTTTAGTGCAATGTCCCGGCCCCCGTCATCAAACTGAACGGCTGCTGTAGGCTAGGGTTTTTCGTTTGAAGGGTTAAAAAAAAGAATCAGCCTACATTGTTTAGTTAGGCTACCTTATTTCAGTCTGCTGTGCAATGTTAGGATATAATCATGCAATAATGGCATTCAACTTATATAATTATATGAAAGAACCAATAATAACGACTCGCGCAGTTGAGAACTCTGCGTGTATGGCGATGTGCGTCAAGACACAACAACACACACACTTATTGTATTTAGTTGTCTATCTATATTTCATATATTTGGTTTGTTTCAGACAGACAGAACACACAATTATATTTCATAGATTCATCCAACCGCGATTAATTCAGTTTGACGTTCGATATTTGCCAATTTCTTTGCTTCCCAATCTTGAAAAGAGGATTTATTTCAGATTAGTCTTGTTTTAAGGAGTACACATTGGACAATGTTTCACACATAGTTCCCCGAGTGTCACACATGATGTCCTTGATATTAGGAAAAAAAATACTTGAGAAAGTAATCTGAAAGAAATATGTCATTTTTCAATGAGCTATTTTGTTCTGCAAGCGAATATAGTCCAACCACGGCGTTGCATTCTGCGTCTCGCTGTCACGGTCCAGCGCTGAGATAGCCGGGGCTGGGGTTGGTGGTGGTGGTGGTGGGGTTGGTGGTGGTGGTGGTGGTGGTGGTGGTTTTGCGGACTTCGTAGGCGAGTCTTTTGTCCCGCAAGACGTTTTAAACACGAGTGGGGTCTATCCACCTAAAACATGTATAACCTTTCGTTAAGTACAATGTACAATTGCAACAGATTGCAATTGTCCCATATTCTACTAATGATTTCCACGTCCACATGCTGTCACTGAAGCAACAGATTGCGCATGTTAATTAGCGGTTCCAGAGTGAGAAGGAATAACAAGTTTATAATATAATAACAATCATGTTTTCCACGTGAACATTCAAGCTTATCCAAAACTCACCAGCTCATTAATGAACAAAACCAGTGGTCAATAATAACAGGCATGCCTATTGCCTCCTATAACATTTATTAATGATTGTTACATTTTAGGAGAGACGATGTTTAGGGGAATGTCACTGATTCAGTCTTAAAGTGCTAGTGAACCCAAAATTGTGTTTTTTGTTGTTGTTAGTGTCCTCTAGTAAAGTAGTCTATGCCATGTTGTCACTGTTACTAAAATAATGCCGTTATTTAGAAAAAACTGGTGTAAAATCCTATGTTTTTGCCAGTCTCCGCCAAACCAGTTTGTTCTTACTCTGCTCCGAATTCAGCTGCCGTTCTTTTTCGTGACGTCTCTCTCAGCTCAAAAGGCATTTTTTTTAATCTGGTAGCGTTCAAATTCGATCTGATCTTTTTTTTTCTCTTTTCTTTGCCATTTAAAACGCGGCTCCCAGCTGCAACGCACATTCATTTCACAATACAATACCAAGGGACTAAATCCGGCTGTGAAAACAGCCACAGAGCCAACCAGCAGATACAGTCTGACCTATCTTTTATAAATAGCCACTCCAACTCCCTGGGCCTTGTATTCATCTGGGAGTGACCTTTAAATGAGCAAAACGGATCCAGCATGGTGGATCCATGATCAGCCGAAGATGAATACCCCTTACTAATCTACAGTAATGAATCACACAGGTTAGTAGTAGTAGTAGTAGTAGTGGGGGTGGGGGGGCTTCTAATCAGAAAGACGAGCCCCAGTGTACGCTTCCCAACTTCTGCCATGTGAGGGGTTGAAAAATGAGACCACATTCTGGTGACATGTACCATCTGCCGTGGGTAGGGGTGTGTGGTGGCTCATCATTCACACAACACACACACACACACGCAAGCTGCCATGCAGATGTTTAGCACAGACACGGCCGAGCATTTTTTGCACGTTTTGACATTGGCATGTGGAGCACCGTTGAATTGCGGTCACTCACCCTGAGCTAAAGAAGGAAAGCAGTTCAATTTGAGTCGGGTCAAAGCTTTGCATAATTACATCCCTCTTATTTTGACTTGAGATTACACTATTTCATATCGTTTAAGAACTAGGTGTGTTTCACAGTAAAGACAAATTGGGCAATTAATATTGCCTTTAAAAAGACAAAACACCAACAGAACCAGAATAATTACACAGACTACACACACTATTACACACTAAGGCCCCAGAGAAAGGAAAAGAAAGTTCAATGTGTGAAAGTTGTTCTACTTTGGATAAAGTTTGAGTGGTACAGCTCCGGGGACCTGGCAACGTGTACAAACAATGTAGCGCACCGAGCTAGCCGAGAAAGCATACATCACCTTGATTCTGATCACTGGAACAGCACACCCAGGTCGGATGACCCGAGATGCTAGCCTGGCTCATAATCAACAAGCAGCTCTGAAATATGTTGTGTAGAGCAAGGCAATTCTGTGTTTTATAGACTAGTACCGTCAATAAAACACAAGGTTTTCTGGCAAAAGAAAAAGAAACCTCAAGTGAACTCGAGTCAAAGCATAATCGAAAACCCATGCTTTGATTTATGGGTTGCCGTGCTTTTAAAAAAAAAGTCTACTAATGGGCATAATAGTTGATAAAGCATTCGTATATTCAAATCTGCTGCTATAGAGTGAGAATGTAAATTTCTTTTCACAAATTAAGAGACTGGGAATAATATGACCGTGACATCCACTGACAAATATTCAGTATATACAAAACTTGGTATTTTTTTCAATGAAAGATTCTTGTGTAATAATACCTGTTACACCTTGCTGGGGAAATAAAACAGCAAATTCTCCTGCCTGGTTAGGAGGAGACGCTGGCATTCGCCCTGTCAGTTCAGAGGGAGGGCTGTGGGCTGGGCCCTCGGCTATCTGCCGGAAACAGAGTGGTCAGGGGCCACTGCTCACTCCCTGCAGAGACATTAGTCTTTGAACTCGGGATGATATTTCGTCTTTATGACAACTTTTGCAGATTTTCGTGCCACGAAGGAAGCTTGATTTGTTGAAAAAATAATATTTCTAGGCCTACCATTCCAATTGGTTGTCTTCCATTTCCCCCCCCAAAAAATGTAAGTTTCGGCTGTAAACTGGGTCATCTGAGGTTTCTGCCTTACTTCTATGGCAATAGCAAACTAGCGATGAAGTAGTAGTCTTTATAGCATCCATATGTATGTCAATCTGAATTAGATGTATTTCATTCTAAAAAATATACTTGCGGTCCAATGCGGTTGGAGAGTTAAATGAGGAGGATGAGTCCTTTGGTAGAAAAGAATCCAGCATATTTATTCTTACTTGCATGTCAGTCAATCAATCAAAGATAGCATGTTACTCTCTAGCCTGCTGCCAACCTACCGAACCAAAATAGTAGAACGACCAGCCTTATATAGATGCACACAGGAAATTACTTAACTATTAGACAGGTAAATCAACTAAACAAACTAATTACATTTACATAATTAGACTTATATTTATATATATATATATATATAAATTAACAAACGAATTATATAAACAAGTAATAAACAATGGTAAGTAAACAATTGATAAACATTGCATTAAACAATATTTATGACTAGTATATTGATATTGTATATGTCACTGCTCACTGAGTGCCAAGTAATGTAGCATTTCTATTACAGGGAATGCGATCATGGACTTCCTGACTCACACACTGCAACACACACACACACACACCAACAAACCAATAGACATACACACACACACACACACACACACACACCAACAAACCAATAGACATGATATTTATCTTGTGTCCTTATTGTGAAAATAATAATAACGATAGATGCACATAACTGCATAATAAGAAAAATCTAGTAATGGGCATAATAGTTGATAAAGCATTCGTATAATCATATAATAACATACAATCTGCTACAAATTAAGAGACTATGGGAATAATAATATAATAGACCGTGACATCCACTGACAAATATTCAGTACAAAACTTGTTGGTGTTTTTTTCAACGGAAGATTCTTGTGTAATAATACCTGTTACAGCTACTGCAGCTCCGCTGGGGAAATAAAACAGCTAATTCTCCTGCCTGGTTAGGAGGAGACGCTGGCATTATCCCTGTCAGTCAGTTCAGGTGCACAATCACATGGCATTGGTTACATGTGCCCATAGAAGAATGATGTTTACTTGCCCTATTGCCACCCTGACCGTAATTGGAAGATTTAAAAAAGAATATTTAATAAGTGCTTACATTTACTGCAAATCTATATTGAAGTACTGTATTAATTAAAAAATATGCATCACATCAAATCGCTACAACAATGATAGCCTAGTAAATATTTACACAACAATTTGAAGTGGAAGTGTCAAAACGTGTGTGCACATTTACTGTCACGTTAATTATATACTAACTGTCTTTCAGGCATGTTGTATGAAAAAAAACAAAAAAAACTCAGACTTCATAATTGTATGTTGATACATCCTGTATATCAACATACACCAAAGTACACCATACTGTGAGTTATATTAAGATAATGAGGAATTGCTTCAAAGCTAATTACACACACAACACACACACTCATCATCATCATATTGTTTCTCAATGACATTAGACACACACACACACACACACACATTATGGCCTATGTTTTGCACAAACCACAAATTAAAGCACATGCTTCAAGTCAAGCCAACCTTGCTTCGACTGGCTGCATTGTGTTAAGAAACATCGTGGTAGCTTCCTTAGCACGATGACTCACTGTGAACTGCTGGCTCTGTTTGAATCCAGTGCTTGGAGAGGAGGCACACGCAGGGGTGCTGAAGGTGAACGACTCTAGTATACCAACCCCCCCCACGGGCATCTTAGGCCTACTTCACCAACGCATGGTACAAGTTGTTCCTCCCACATCTTTATCTCAGGGCTGCTGAACACTGCGGCATGTAGAGGGTGTAATGGCTCAGGCTTACGGCTGTGGTCATGACGGTGCTTACCGTCACCTGGCCGGTGGACCTTCTATTGGCAGTTTCAGCTTTCGTATTGCCATGCTTGATTGAAAATAATAAAAACAAATGATACCTTCATTCCCTGGGACTAATCAAGTGCAATACATGAATTACTGTAACAACCTATTAATTCGCTACATGAAAAAAACTTAAAAAACAAACATTCTAAAAATAGGATAGTAATAAAAAATAAAACTAAAATAAAATGTGATTAAGCTCTCCACTTTCATGAATCAAGTACTAATATCCACATGCTGGTCTACCGGGTGTGTTGCTGAGCTGGTCAATCTGGCCTCTGTTTACACAGCTCCTGGTCCCTGCGGCAAAAGCTCCCGTTCCACTAAGCTTTTAGGCTCTTATACCAACATAATATTAAAGTACTCTATTTCTACCTCTACTTTCATATCCCCCCCATGTTTTTGTTTTGGGTTAGGGAGCTCCGTGTTGGACTAATGATTTGCTAATGTGTTCTTTTTCCTTCGTCTAAGTAGGTCTATTGCTGTCTGATGCAGTCGCACACAGCGCAATGCTCTTGAAATGGGCTTTTTATGGGAATACATTTAGGTTCCGTCACTTTTGTCGCCGTCGCCGCTGTTGACGTTGATGTGTCGCTGTTTCGTGTAAATGTGGAGAAGGAAAAAAAACAAACAAACAAAAAACACTTGTCATCATCCAGAAAGCAGGCAGTGGGATTTTCCCCACTGGGTGTACTTAATGTAATAGCGTCGTGGTTAACACGTACGCTTTCCTGCTAGTGTCCCAAAGTGACAACTGTGCTACTAATGTGATCGCATTAATCTCACAATATATATATATATATATTTTGTTTTTTAGCAACAGGGGATTTCAGATAAAATACAGATTCTCCATCTTTGCAAGGGTATTGCATGCATGTTCAGTGGGTCTTGTTTCCGCTCCAAAATCCAAATCTGGTTCCGATTGCGTACGTACATATCTGAGATCTGCGGGCGATGTGTTCAGACAGAAACCCTTGCTAATGTACAACACCGCAGCACACAGACACAGCACAAATCGGCGGGGGGAACTTATGATCCAAAGTGAAGACCAACTTTGTTCCTCAAAGCTTGAGTTCCTCTCTCAGTACAAACCCGTGCACTGCACACCTCCCTCCGTCGGGGCCCCGCTACGTCCTGGAGGCAGCAGCACGGCGAGCAGCCACTACGCTACAACTAACCAACTAACGGAAAGAAAGACGCGTGCGCGTGTGTGTGTATCTTTTAGTTTTCACTAATTTGTGCGTGTGTGTGTGTGTGTGTGTGCGTGTGTGTGAAATATGTAACATTCCCTATGTGTAGTCTGTTAAAGAGAAGAAGAATGAGGAAGAAGGCCGCGACTCACACCTGTTTCGGTTCATCGCGAAGAGGAAGTCAATGCAGGAAGAGAGATTGATGGCATAGACCAAGTGTAGAACCCCCCTCCTCACACACACACACACACACACAATCACACAAGCATCACACCCATGACGGTAGCACCATCTGGGGAGATGGTCTGACAAGATGGTCTGGCACGGCCGGTGCACATAATGGAGGATATGAACGCAGCGGTGTAAATCTCCTCTCCTATTGGACGCCGCCACAGAGTATGTCACTGCTGCCCTAGACCAGGTGTCAGAAGGTCATCTCTTTGATTCCCTTGTCCTCTGCGATTGTATGAACTTGGGGGATTCCCCCCACGTGTTGATGTATGTTCCTCTGGACGCTCCGCATCTCCGTTCATCAACGGGGGAGAACGACGTGAGAGCGGCTGTGACTGTTACAAGGTGCTGTGCAATGAAAACGTTGAAGAAAATAGAAATGAAAAAGGTAAAAAACAGAAAAATAACAATTAGGAACATTAAAACGGCACAGAAGAGAAACACACATTATACATTATACATTATAGTGCGTTTGTAACAGCTTCTTAAAACTATCCACTGACTCTGCGTCTTTAATAACTAAGGGAAGACGGTTCCAGAGAGTGGGAGCTACAACTGAAAAAGTTCGGTCCCCTTAGTTTTCAGCCTGGATCTTGAGAGGCACTCTGTTGGAACCAGACTCGGCCCGGTAGCACACACCGGTGGCTGTCAAGGTGCAGGTGGAATTCACGTTTTTAACCCCAAGTTGAGTCTGGCTTTTATGTTCTCACTGTTGAGACACGCTCCAGACAGAAACCTCCCAAAAGAAGCCAATCCATCACACTTTCCAAAATAATGTGATTGATTACCTCCCCTTAGACTCATCGCTCATCCTAGGACTCCACTCTGTCTGTCTGTCTGTCTGTCTGTGTGCTTACTGTATTTCTATCGCCTGTCGGTCTGCCTGACTGTCTGTGTTTCCATGTCTTCATCCTTCTCCGTCTATCACTCTCTAAGCTCAAGTCTATATCACATTCTGGCTCAAAAACACACACACACACACACACACACACACACACACACACAGAGTGTACAGCCTTAGTTTCTCTACAGTTGTAGTGATGTGCTGGTTTATATGAAGGTAAATTAAGGACTTAAATACTGCATGCGTATGTAGCAAGATTTGAGCTTTACATGTTTTGTGTTGCTGCAAATTGTGATTCACACTTGGATTACAGAGTTGTATCTGCAAAACAAAGATTTGCAACTTGTAACTGTACAACTTGAATATGTAGATTAAAACTTTGCGCTTTCAAAACATTCATATATGGTCAATCTAAATATTTTATTTTACTACGAATTGCCTCCTCGAGTTACAAATCTACCATTTGTGTTCTTGCGTAAAAAAGATTTGAGCAGGGACTCACCGGGCCCAGTCAACTCTTTACCTGATTGGTCGGTAGAAAGAGATTGACGTCTGAACATTGACCAATCAGTGAACGATTGAGAACTTTTTTTTTTTCCTAGGATGGTGAAGGCAAGTCCCACCCTACTTCACCTTCATAAGTTTACTAGTGAGGTGAGTAGGTCCAGCTCCGTGTCAATGTACACAGACTGTGTTTACGTCTACGTCGGCATGGTGTTTATTCACTCTACAGCCCCATGTGTTATCACCCATGAACCTGGCTAATAGGATGACTAACTCAGTCGAATAAGAAGGGGTCATTTACAAGGTCCAGCTAATGCAGTATAGTGCGTGCATAGTGTATAGTGTGTAATAATGATGTTACAGCCCTCTATCCGTCAGCCTACCTGCCTCCTAATGAGCCTGGCCCATACGTGCACACTGAGCATTACTGACCGTCTTGTTTCCTCTAGAAGCACTCACCAAAAATCACCCAGCGCTCCGCCCCAAGCCAGCCACACACCTGTGTAACACACACAGACACACACACACACACACACACACACACACAATGCGGCTGTAATACCTGTAAGATATGCACACCGTAAATGTAAAACACAATGCACATACACACACACATAAAAGTCACAGTCAAAGTCATCAGCTGCAACATTAATGGGCGTGGTATATGTCCTTTGCCGAGGAGAACGCCGGGCCAAACCATTACCAGGCCTCAATATGATTGGGATGCTGTGTGTGTTTATGTGTGTTACGGGGTGGAGATGTAGGCGGAAATCAATTCCCAACATCTAGCTCTGTGCCAGACAGCGATAAAAAAAGCCATTGTGTGGACAGCCGCCCGGCCGGACCTGATGGTGTGACTACAGATGGCACTGCCTCACCAACACTGCCCACTGGCACATAGCATGCACCTCCACGTCTGCATGTGTACGTGCGTTGGGGCGCGTGTGTGTGTGTGTGTGTACGTATGTACGTGTTAATGTGTAACTGAACTGAACAATGGCCAACAGTGCCCAAACATAGACACTGGCTCTATAGTGATTTAATTTGTTTGTGTGTCGTTATTTAAAGTGATTATGCAGGTTCTCATTGTTTTTGGAGGGAAACGTTCCCCCTGTGGCGAAAGCGCACATCATCGGCATTCAAGACTCACATGATTCAGCAGTGATGCGTTCCTCCACTAATGAGATGAGTTTATTGAGTCCTAAAGCAATCTTAGTACTAATAAGCTGTTTACAAGCAAATCAATTATGGGGGGGGGGGGGGGGGGAGGGGGGGGGGGGGGAATTACATGCATATTCAATGTGCACCGCCTCTATCTATGGACGGCAAAGCAGAGAGATTATAAACGTCTGAATAATCACCACTCACCGATGTGGTTTCTTTTTCAAGGACAAGACATTGCGGCTGTGATAAACTGAGCAGAGCTTAATCGGTTAGATATAGAAATATGAAGACGTATTGGATCCTTGTAGTCCTTTGTGCACAATATTTTATTATTTAGCTGCGGTGTACAATGTAGGCCTATTCCAAAAAACCTGTTGCAAACTCTAATAAATGTAACGTCTAAAATATTTCTATATTGTCAAAGCCTGCAAAAGGGCAAACGCACAACTGACTCACCTTTTGTGTTACTTTGTGTCACGATAAAATACAATTTTTACTTGGAAATGTAACACGCGACGCAAATAAGGTACTGTCTGAATACCACTTTCTGATAGATTTCAATAGCGTTCTGTGAGGATGTGTCAAGTCGAGCGTTGCTTTTATCGTTCCAGGTATCCTCATTGGCGGAATAAACCAACATTGCCCAGAAAAAAATAATAAACTAACTGCATGGAACTAAAAGCCCAATAAAGTCTTTGGATGAGAGTTATGATGTCCTTGCACACAGATACACTCACAGCCTGGCTCATTACCTTTCCCTCCCATGCAGATTCAGCCTCGCAGATCAATCAGACATCAGCAGTCTGCAGGCGCAGTCCCCCCGACTACTATTGACTATTGGTTGTCAGAGTGTTTAGTTTAGTGATAGTACTGGAGATTTACATCAGATGAGTAGGAGAAAGTAGATGCTCTTTTCCCTTCACATGTCTATTGATTGTGCAGCTATGCGCGTGTGTACTCAATAATAAACAGCTTATGCTATGTTATGTTAAAAGATACTGCAGCTGCATGATATCGACTGCAAGTGTTGCCAATGTAAAGGCCGATGTCTCGTATATAAGAATATAGTTGGAGCACTTAGGCTACCCTAAGCCTACGAACCATTTTATAAGCTATCACAATCTAATAATACACTGAATTGAACGAATTGATTGGGAATGCCGACCGGCCAGATGGTGTTCAGTCTTATTATGGTTTGTTCAGGCTCACAGCACAAATACATAGCTTATGAAGCCGTTCACAACAAAAGCATGTAAAAGAAAACAAAAACTAAGGTCACAAAGGAAATCAATTGCATGCAAAAATGCAACGGACTTCAGACTCAGTCAAACGATCACTCACTAGACCTCGCCCGTGATTTTACTACAGGGACTTACCAAGGGGATATGCAAAATGGGGGTGGGCCAATCTATCTTATGCATTTATTTCCTGGAGCCCGCAGACATCTCTCTTACTTAGATTAAAAGGCTAAATGGCCACCGAGGGAATACACGAATTAATCCCGTAGAAATGAGATAAACACAACGCAAAAGATGATGAACATTTTGAAATAGGCTACGGGAGAATTCTTTGGAGAATGGTTTGTAACATTATATACAATATAGATATATATCAATTAGATAAACAAACCTGCAAGAATATGCAAAACGTGTGCCTTGTTGTCTTACTAAATCAAAACAGAACAATGTTTCTTTAACAAAATCGGTCCCAGTGGGGTGAGAAGAACGTTCCAATGTTTCCAATGACTTGGGCGCAGCCTGGGTGCTTCACAAGCAGCAAAAATAAATTGATTGTCCATAGACACCCATTCCAGCTCTGCTGCCAACACACAGCTAATTAAGAAACACCAACCGCCGTCCAATGCACACACACACACACACACACACACACACACACACACACACACACACACACACACACAGAGAGAGGAGCAGTTGGAAAAAGGCACACGGTGAAGTGTGTGTTCACACACTTCTTGTTTGTTCAATAGTGGTTAATTGTCTCGCTCATCTTAAGTGACTAAAACACTCGCCTTGATATCTTCTTGGCTGAGCTGCGAGGCTGCGAGTCCCGCCATTACATCGTGTCCTGTAAACAAATTGTCCTCCGTGTCTTCCACCTGCCGGGAAGGGAGGAACAGATTAGCTGTTCCTCCCCTCGAGAGCATCGACATATATACGCAGATGCCGCACTGACGGCTTCGGCCCATTGCTGCGGTACATCAGTGTCGCCGCCATATTGGAGAGGCCAAGACTGGCCGGTAAGCGGAGCATCGCCTTTTCTGGATAAACCACATTTCTCAACCGATTTCAATGAGTTATATTCAAGGGTTTATGATCTACGAGTACAAAAAAAAAAGTGTTGCATATGATATTATTATATATGATCTATATATATACAGTATATATATATATTGTATATTATATATTTAATATATTATTGTTATACTGCTTTTTATCCAGAAAAAACGCATCTCCCCCGTTTACTTGTATGTGTTTACAAGTCTGGGCCTCTCCAATATGGCGGCGACGTGGACCTCCCCCACAGACGTATGTCGATGGGGGAGACTGAAAGCGCAGAGTTAGGCCTTGTTTCCTGTTTTGTTACGGAGATTTCTACTAAAAGGAAACTCATTTGTGCGAGTGGATGAAGCGTATTTGTATTTCGAAGCGTATTTCTACAGTGGCCAGTCTATACGGTGTTGATTTGAAACCTTCAGAGACGCTGTGTTTTTACAGTTTACTAGTGCTGGCCGAGTTTGTGTTGTGCCAATTATGCACTTACAGATCCGTGCCTCCAGGAACATGATTGGTCGAAACAAATATAGCAAAAGAAAGTGAAATGCCCTGTTCGCCCAGTTTGTCTGCCATCAGACAAAAAAAACACCGCAAATGTTTATTTTCACTCGTTATGAAGACAAAAGTTATATATTGCTTGCACAAATGGAAGCACTTGACTCTACTTCCATGTATTCGGCTAGCGTGGCTAACACACAGCTGTAGATTCTCCGGATTTCCACGTACAAAGGTTAGATTGGTGTCAATGTACTTATTTGAACGTGGGAACCCAGATATTGATTACGTCATCGCACATTCATTTGCATAAAGCTTAGTGGTTGTGTCAAGCGAGGGAGAGATCACCTTAAGCCACATAAAAAGGTAGGTAGAGAAATCTTTAGCCGAATAATCACAAACTCACTACGGGGACATCGTATATTTGAAGTAAAAAAGTAAAAAAACAAAATCTACACAGGGAGGGAGAAGATCAAACGAACTATTTACATATTTACAAGATCAAACAAACTATTTACATATTTACAAGCTATAGGAACGCCCTAATCCAGAGATCCGGAGAGAAAGAGTGAGAGAGAGGCTCAAACAAACTATTTACATATCAGAGAAGATATTATTCTATACGGTGTATGTATTTTATATACATATATCCTATAAGTGCGCTACTGTCTCGTGCTTCGAAAAGTGCCAATCCAGAGAACGTTTCAGAGTGTCAACGTAACCATAGAAACTCACTATGATTGAACTCCTGCGGCGCCCTCCTGCCTGGCCCACGTGCCACACCTAGGCCTGCTGACTGCCTGCACACAGCGCAAGAGGATAGGGAGAGACCCCGGGGTGCTGTTGGCAGAAGAGCCGTGGACTGTGATTGCTCTGAGCAGCACGCATGGGAATGAATGACAATATAATATATTTTAATATATTTCTCGCCTTTTCCCCGATGGTCTGAATAAGTCGCAAAATGTGTTGCTAGTCGCTTTTTAGAAATAAAGTCGCTAAGAGGGTCTGAAAAGTTGCTAAATCTAGCGTTCGGATAGATTTCCAGCCGACCTGGCCCGGGTCGGGCCAATCACAACCGTTGATCTAATATGGGGCCTAAACAACCAAGATGGCTGCCAATGATCTGTTGAATCCGCTATCGCGACTCATTAAACGAACTGGATAGTATATTTTCTCTAAAAGAAGAACAAACAACTGCACTTAAAGCTTTTTGTTGTTGTACTTATGACAGGATTTGGTAAAAGTTTAATTTACCTACGCGCTACGTCATACGTTTCGTTGCTCTGATTGGTTGTAGGTCTATCCAATTGTGTCCAGAGGCATTTTGGTCTGTGCCCGTTAACAACGGCCCTTGTAAATCAAAAATTAACTGAGAGGTTCCAGACTAATATGCATTCTGGCGATGGCAGGATAACCAAAACCAGCATCAGATTCGTAGTGAGGGGGCTGGTCGAGATGATGGAAGAAACTTTATAGGTAGAACAATTGAAAATCAAAGCATGGGCCTTGATCAAGTATTGTGTGTTCACATCCCTCAGGTTCCATTACGAAACTGCTGTCTCCACACACACACACACACACACACACACACACACACACACACACACACAGCTCTCCGTTGTGTTCTTAAGCACGCACAATACGCCAACTAAAAAAATGATTTACGCTCGCATTTATTCCATATTCACATTTATGAATATATGGATGCAATTACACCGCCCCACTCCTGGACACGTTCCATACGGACGTTCAAGGTTTTGTTTATTCGTCCATACTGATGGTGTGTGAGGGGTGCCAAAACAATTCCAATAGATGAACGAACATGAGGGAAGAAAAGATGAAAAGACAAGACGAAGATTTGTGTGTGTGTGTGTGTGTGTGTGTGTGTGTGTGTGTGTGGTGGAGGGAGGACATTTTGAAGCTTGTCACATGTTGACTGCGAGTGTTGTCGGCATCTACGTCCCAAAAAACAGTTCACTCTCTATTGCCATAATTGCAGTCAGCTGCAGTGACAATTTGAGCATCGCCTGGCCTCCGATTCAAAAAGGTGGGGTTGTTGGGACCATGAAAAGCTCTGTGCGGGTACTTCAGTGATTTAGCGTGACAATTCTTTCTCATCCCCTTGTCTTCCTCTGCCCCCCCTTCCTCTTCCATGTCCACCACTCATTTGTCTGTTTCCCTTGAACCACATCAAACTGCATCGCTGATTTAATTCCTTCCATGTTCCAGACCCGGGGATTCTCCCCGACTCTCCCTCCCCGGGGAAAGGCATCAGCCTGACAGGTTTGGGCGTCGCCGTCAGTCCCGACGAGATAGAAGGTTCCGACGGATCATGGCCGTTAATCTGTTTGGTGTTGTGAAAGGTGGAAAGGTTGCGCAACGCTCCTGTCTTGCGTTGCCATGGCAGCCGCAGACTCACGGGGACAGCTTTTCATGCCTCCCTCAGCTTTGAAGTTCTTCTCAAATGATGTCATGTGTCACATCACTAATTCCACAGTCCAAAGCCCTTTGTTTTAAAAAAAGAAAACCTTCTATCTACCCATCTCTCTAGCTGTCTCATTCATCTATTCAATAGCTTTTTTCAATCAGCATCAGAATGTGTTTTATTGCCAGGAAAGCTTTTCAAAGGAATTTGTCATGGTGTGTTGGTGCTGTAAAGAAATACAAGCAAATGCAAAAATGCAGCAGGATATTAAACACGAAATAAAGATTAAAAGTATAAAATATGTAGTAATAATTATGTATAATACAATATAATTACGTCTTTGGAAGGCGTGATGTTCACACAGCTTACATTGCCGGAAATGTCTCAATGTACCTGCACACAAGCGTGGTGAACAAATCCATTGATTTAACATGACAGATGACCGTTTTATTAGGTAAATGTTACCAATTACATTTCTGTTCAAGAGAGTGAGCGATCACAAATTATAGACTAAAACTGCCAGGTATTTATAATTTATTTAATATATTTAGTTTACAAGTCATTTACTTATTTATCATATTCCCCATGTATCATTTAGCGTAATCCTAGCGTAACTTTGTAGTGTATAGATTACTCAAATATATGATATATTCTAGCTGTGCAGCCAGATTTTTCTGATCCGTGAGGAAAAACAGCATGGTGATCAAAACACTACAATGATTGACAAGATATCATCATAACTCAATGGAAAAAGCACGCCGGTCAATTTCTTTCCCAGAGATAAACAATAATTGTAATAATGTATTGGCTTAGTATATTTAAGCTTTGACAGACGAAATGTCTCGTTTAATTAAAAATGTGTGTCCTATAGTTTATGCTTTGAACGCAAAGAAAATCGTACTTTAAATGGACGGGAAATGTTTGTTGTTCAACTGGCCAATGACAGGCATTCAAAAGTTAGTCAGTGAAACACAAAATAATGAAAGAACGAAAGAACAAGTGAAAATCATTCTTTTGTTTTTAAAAAAATATTAATAACAATCGAGAAAACCGTTTTGTTGTTAGTCCATTTTCCATTCCATGAAAAATGTATTACACTCACGTACACGGACCACGAATGAACAACATCCTTTTTACTTCACCGGCTCCCCGTCCATTTATAATCAAGTGTCTCTTCTTCATGAACAATCAACTCGTGTCTTCCTCTCCATCTTCCTTCATAATTGCATCTTTGACTGAATCGATAAAATTGTATTTGTCTGTCAGCGGTCGTGCAAAGGCAGGTGAGCGGGCCTGAGAGGTGACGTGGAGAGGTGAGGACAGAAGAGAAGGGAGCACATCGCTGGTACTTTGACAGCTTCAATCCCCCATGATCCCCCCCCACCTAAGTACTGGCATCTGTGTGGGAAGGACGGCTATCGAGGATAAGACACTAGACCATAGGAACTCTGGGGGGGCGGGGGGCTTGCCACTCTGAGCCCCTTTCAATCATTTCATCTCCTTCACTTCCTACTTCAACTCCCAACTGTAGTGGGTCATCTAAAATGAAGATTCCTTTGTTCACGTCTGCATTCTGCCAGGAGTTCTGGGTGCCTGGTAAGCACAGCATCCTGGTGTGCCTGGATACCATCACAGCAGGAGGGGGATTGGGGTTATACTGCCTTGCCATATGCCCTTACTTCCAGTACTTATTTATTAGCCCTCTAGCCAGGGCTCTAAGCTGACTTTTTTCACCTGCGTGCACTGTGCTCCCAAGTTGAAATTTTTAGCACACAGTTTGGGCACACAGTCCACAAAAGTAGGGACTAAATTAAATAGGTGCAGAGTCAAAATAGAGGGATTAATAAGAGTTTATTTCACTCTTACAATAAAGAACAGTTATATTTGGCTGCAGCCATTTCTATGTTATTATTTAAGTGAGAAATGAACAATAGATGTAAACAAAAATAAAGCAGAGCTCTCTGTACCAGTGCCCATCATTATTTTCACATAGATTTTTAAACAGAACCTCAAATCGCAACCATACCTGTGGTCCAGGAGCTTCAATTCTTAATGCGCAGTCTTGTTTGTGGCAAAGCAAAAGTATGCGGCAGTGCTGTAATGTACTGTGAAAACAAACCCATTCCGGGTTTTCGCTTAAGCCACAGGTGTTGGAAGTGTGCTCCAGTTCCGGGGTTTCCGGTCACGTTTTTAAAAGGGGGAATAATAACAATGTAACAAGTGGAAAAATCACTGCGTTTCTCACCAAGAGCCAAGTTGCCAAGAAGCTGAAGCTGAACTATAGTTCCTGGAGTTTGTGTTCGTAAAGGCTATTTCCTTGGTCAGTCGGCAAACCTATCGGGCTATGTGTGAAAGCCGGGAACGTGATCTATTTCATTTAGAAAAGATATATCTATATTGCACTCGCACATGTACTCCTAAATGTAAATTCACGTTCGCACAAGGGAATTTTTACTTGCATATGCGAGAGAAAACGTACGAACTGTAGAGCTCTGCCTCTAGCTAAGCTGCTCGTTTATTCCCTTATTGATGTAGGTGTGGGGGGAGGCCATTTGGTCAAGGGGTAAAAAGTTAGTTTCCCTTATCCAGATGGTGTTAGGTTACAGGCCGATGTCCTGCACCAGGTAGAGCATTTTGGGTGCATTCCTTAAGGCCCCGATATATATATATATATATATATATATATACTTACAACGTAATTGCGTTTGCCAACATCTATCACTAAAGTCTCTGCTCAAAGACAAACCTCCTTAACCAGATCTCGATCTCTCTCTGTGTTCTCTGTGTGTGTGTGTGTGTCTCTCCCTCGCTCTCTCTCGCTCTCTCTCGCTCTCGCTCTCTCTCTCTCTCGCTCTCTCTCTCTCTCTCTCTGACAAACAAATACACACGAGCAAGGCACAAAACCAGCAAACCTGGACTGACGGGTTCTGTTAATTTGCAGGATCTACTGGACGCTGACCTAAGCTATCGAGGCTATCTAATGTATCACCCTTGTATTTTGCCCATCATCAGCAACTTTTCTACTTAACTTTTGTACTTACTGCTGTGGTGCAGCTACAATATAACTATTCCACGGAGGATTTAGAAGTGGATAAGTTGGAGGAGTAAACTAGTGCTAAAACAATGAGTTTTCTCATTATCTCTCTCTCTCTCACACACACACACGTGTTGATTATAATTTTGATTGCCGATTCATAGTTTCAGTCAGTTATTTAGTAAAAAAATACAATACATTTGCTACTTATAGCTTCAGAAATGCTAATATTTTCAAGTATCTGCTCATCAGCCAAAGCTGCCAATTGACAGTGAAGGTAGTTACTTCAGGCAGCCCTGAAGTAAACCTGGAGGAAAAGGTCAATACTGAGTGATGAGTGGTGGTGTGCAACAGAGAGGCGGGTCAAGTAACAATCCTGCAGATTGTTCATCATTACTATTTGGATGGAAACAAACACACAGTATCACACAGTAGTAGTAGTAGTATACACACCGTTTCATTCAGATGCCCATTTATGATTGCTGTATGCTACTGTGTTGTTGTTTTTTAATCAGGTAACCTGGTCTGTTTTGGGCATTTAAATAAACTTTCCAAATGGCACAGGCGTATCTCCTTGTTGGTTTTTTTTCAAACTGTACATCTCCTTTCCTTCCGATAATTTATTTTGTGTGAATTATGTGAACATATTGGCTGCCACTGTCAACATGCATATTAGCATATAAAGAAGGGCTTACAGTATATAACGGAAATACATTCATTTGCATCGCTAGTGCTGTGAAATTCCTAGCATGCAATGTATAAAACATGGTATTTACTTAACGAGGATTTATGATGATTAAGATGTGAAAGTGACAGGTGTGTGTAGCTTTGTCTTCTGCGGGTTCTACCTACCTGGCTTGAATCTAGTGCCCCCCCCCCCCCCCCCCCCCCCCCCCCCCCCCCCCCCCCCCC
>OOFB01036756.1:16794-34505 GCA_900323305.1 Trachyrincus murrayi
GGGGGGGGGGGGGGGGGGGGGGGGGGAGGGGAAGGGGGGGGGGGGGGGGGGGGGGGGGGGGGGGGGGGGGGGGGGGGGGGGGGGTCGGCCCTCCCGCGTGTGTAGCATCGAAGCACTGGTAGTTGCACGGTAGTAGCACTCTCGCACGTTTTAGCCCTCGGTGGGTGCACACGTGCATTCACTACTATTAAAACATTAGAAAACCCTCGTTTCGCCCTATTAGCATCGTTATTCTTGTGATCATTAATACCTCCACATTGCCCGGCACTATTCCCAAGCCGTGTGGCTTTTCAAAGGCACCATGTGGAACAGACGGTGTGAAACGGACACACAGGACACAGACCTGCACGCTGAGCTGCTCGTTCTTGATGCTGTGAACAAAGAACGTGAAGCCTTCCTCCCAGACTGGATTCTTAGACGCATAGGCAACCTGTAGAATGATGAGAAGAGAATGATTATACTATATTAATGTCCTTATATTAACAAGTATACATTCCATACCCTATACCTTCTAATTGGCATCCTAACATGTATTACAACTTAATTTAACGTAACTTAAATTACTTTAATTTCAAAATAGCGATGGCAGGCACGACACTTTTCCAGCATGTAAAAATGTTTGTTGTTTTGTCAATAAAAGGTTATTTTAAATAACACCGGTACCTTGGTCTTCTGAACGTGGTCACGGATGGACAACTCCACCAATGTGTTGAGTGCGTCTGCAGATCTCTTTGTGAACTAATGAAACACAACCACAAGAATTTATATTATGTTAGAGTACTGGATCAGGTGTGTGTGTGTGTGTGTGTTTTGAGATAGAGTGAGAGAGAGAGAAAGAAAATAATATTAAAACATGAAATATGAGATGATGTTGGATAGAAGTTTGAGCTGAGTTTGATACTGAGGACAAAACGCTGGACGACAAGAGCAAATCAATCGTGTATGTTGTTGAACCTTTCATCAGATGAAACCCAAGCATTCCTATTGCAGTTTCATTAAAGGCCAACAGAGGGCAATGAATGGGAATAGTACAGGCAGTTAATATCAGAACACACGTGTACTAGGTTAACAGAGCTATTATAGCTCAATGTTTTGAAGAGTTCATTAATTCAGAGATTTGTAATAATAGTTAAAGAGTAAAGTTAATTATTATTGAAGTAGTTATTTATTCAGAAGAACTTTTGGTGGTGTTGGTGGTTACATGTAGATGAAAACACGTTTCTATTAAGTCTGGTGATGTTTTCGCCACACCTACAGTTCTCTTTGCATTTCCTTTAATGTTCTCGGGCAAAACCAATACCGAGCTTCAAGTAGAGAAGCAAATTCAGAAACCCAATTTGGTTACCACCACACCCGTATAAAGTGGCACGCAGTGACCAGACAAACAGGAAAATCCAGTCAGACGCACTAGAGGGCCAGATACGAACAGAGCCTTAGCCAGTTAGCATATAACGTTAAATATGTAACCATATAATATATCCCTGTGTTGGCAAGGATCTGGTGACACATACTGTGGGTTGCCAATATCATGTTTTGTCAATGTCAATGTTTTATCAATGTTTTGGGAATTAATTCAAAATCGGAAAACAGATAACAATTGTAAATTTGTAACAATTGTAATATATTTATGGCATCCAGTGAAGGTTTGTATCCAAAGCGTCGTCCAGTATGGTGACTGAAAACGAGGCTAAGCTCCCCCGTGTACAAAATCACTGTGTGTGTTTTAGAAGTGTATTAACATATTAGTGTGTATTGAAAAAATTATATATATATATTTTTTTATATATATTCTTACCTTGGCTTTCCCGTGTTTCTGATTGTGAGTGAACTCACTGTGGTCTTTCTTAAAAACAAAATGAAACACAGCAATATGAACAAAACCAAGCCACCGCAGGTCACAAAAACCAAACAGTCGGTAGCCGTGTCTGATGAGACTTACCGGAAGGTTTGAGGCATGGTCTAAATAAACCGCAAGCATGGCACAGGCACGGCCGTCAGTAGTCTGAAAGTACAGGGCTTATGGATTCACTCATTTCTATGTACAAGTCCTGAATGGGTATGGGTATTTTGTACAGATGCCATATGACATACCAGAATGTGTTCCAGTGCAAAGCAATGTAAAGGAGAAAGCGATACTTTAAAAAACAAGTTGAAAAACGCTGTATTTGACTGAAGAGTTGTATACAGTGTATTGTGTGTGTGTGTAGCAGCTACATTTGTACAAAGTGACTCTTACAGTGTATGTATAGTGAATAGTATATACTGTATATAAGTAGCAATAGTGGCAATAATATGAATGCACAAAATATACATGTACATGTACATGCAGTGTGTGTGCGTGTGTGAGAGATGTGTATTAGGTGAAGGTGTATGTCTGTGTGTGTGTGTGTGTGTGTGTGTGTGTGTGTGTGTGTGTGTGTGTGTGTGTGTGTGTGTGTGTGTCTGTACCTCATTTAAGAGGGTCTTGTCTGTGTGGAGAGAGAGCCACTGGAGTCTCAGATACACCTCGCCACTCTGAGTATCCATCAGAGGAAACCACTACAACACATGGATTCCTGAGTTAATTCACATGCACTTTCACACACATGGACACTATTGCAAGAATGTTATATAATATATAACACAGTGTTTGTCATTTATTTTCATTTTCTTACTTTAAAAGTGTGTACTTCTACACAAATTTCAAGTTTCAAATGGGTGAAAGAAAGCTATTTGAAATGAACTACTGGTATGGTAAAGAATACATTACTGAGCTATTATAGTAACCACTTATAATTATATAGTATCGCTTTGAGTCACTTTGTTCCCGCAGACATGCATACATGAAAGAGTTAACACTAATTGACCATAAAGACGTTGATTTACATTTGAACCAGAACAACACCCTCACCTGATCCAGCTCTTTCTCCTTCTTCACCTGTCCCAGATCCAGGAGATACCTGGGGAGGAAGTTCATCATGACCTCAGCACATTATATTCACACATACACATCTATATAGAAGACAGACAAGGATGCAGATGGACGGATAAAAGGATGGACAGACACACAGACAGACAGGCAGGTGCCGTCAAGTACAGACAGACCGACCGAGAGACAGAGAGATCGACAGACAGGACAGTCAGGTACAAACACCGACCGACCGACCGACCGACCGACAGATAGATAGATCGACAGACAGGACAGTCAGGTACAGACACACCGACCGACCGATAGATAGATCGACAGACAGGACAGTCAGGTACATAGAGACCAACCGACCGACAGACAGATCGACAGAAAGACAGACGGTAATATTAACCTTCCCAGGAAGTCGTCCTTGTCCGTGTCCTCATCAAAGAGCTCCAGCTCCAGCTCCTGTCCCGGGGCCTCGTGGACTACAAACTGAGGACAGAGAGAGGAACGTGGTCTTCAGGGTGGACCCTCTCATTCACAACAAGGACCCTAGCTCAGCATTCATGCACAGAAGAAGCTTTTTCAAACAGAAATGTGCTTTTAAATTGCTATTCACTGTTGAATGTATAAATAGGACGTTAGGATAGGGACCCATCGTTTGCATTGGCCAACCTGATTTTATTTTTATGAAAAATGAATGTACACCATGAGATAATGAAAAAGAGACATTTTTTATATTGCCATGTCATTACAATATAATGATAGAAAGAAATGCATGCCTTTGTAATTACAACTTGTAGCTTTTTTAAGCATTTTGGAACAAACCCAGGGCATTCAGTGTTCCCTTTTCCTGAATACATTTAGTTTTACAGCTTTTCTCCAAAGCGACTAGTGAATTCAGATACATGTTATCAAGGTACAGATGGGGGTTAGAGGGCATCTCGCTCTAGGATGCCTACAGGTAGGCTGCAGACACTGGTGATCAGACCCAGTACAGTTCAGTGTAAATATAGAGTACATGGGTCCGGGTCTCTGCCCCATACCTCATACAACTCGTTGGTCCAGCGTGGGTTGAGGTTCTCCTTGACGGTCTTGGTTTTGAACTGCCTGTTGCCCACTCGGAGCACCGCGTAGGGGTCCGACTTGCCCTTCACCATGCCCATCATGTAGGTGTCTTTGGGCACCAGGTTCCTGGCCTCCAGCAGGTGCACCCGGACCACCCCCTGTCAGAGCAAACACACGCAACTAAGAAAATGAGATGTACTCCTTCCAGATGTACCTGGAAGGAGGGCTCTCTCTGCTGTGTTCCTTCTCAACGTTAGGGGGGAGTTTTTCCTTGCCCTTCAGAGGGCTTAAGCCCAAAGCATACGGCCGTGTCGGGACAGACACAAAATAATGTTTTTCCAAAATAGACACAAAAAACTACGACATTTGTGTGCTGTGCTCTGTTAAAAACTATATAATTAAAGTTTTTTTTTTTGTCTTTTTAGTTCAGCTTTCTTCTATTCAAGTTGTCTTGCCTGTACGTGTTTTTTTTGATGGAATCTCTAAACCTAGCAAATCTCTTCTGCATCTCTGTGAATCCCATTTTTTTGGATGTTATTTTGTATGTTTGCTCTTGTTGTGTTGTTTCCCTTGTTAAGCACTTTGTATTACAATTGTGCACGAAAATATACAAATAAAGTACAAGTACATGTGGTCCTGTGTAGCTCAACTGGTAGTGTCAACACAAAATGGTATACTGTATAATAAGAAGAGCACACACAGAGACAGCACAACGCATGGGCAGGTGGAAACTAGGAAGACATAATGGCATAACGTCTTCCCTTACACAGTAGACTTTACTTATACAAAAGGTAAAATATGCTGATGTTGAGGTATACCAAAGGTAACCGAGACGTATACATATACAAGACGTATATGTCATGCTACATACCTGGCCTGGCCCCTATTTTACCACCAAGTGTGATGTTGATTAACCAATACAAGGCAGCCATTCCAAGGCCCGTAATGGCTAATCGACGTCACACCTGGCGGTAACACGGGGGGCTACAGGCCACAATACATGTGTTATTCCAGGCGCTGTACCCGGGGCAGAGGGAACCGCATCTGGTCCACCTTGACTTGATCTATGAGGGGGATGCACATCCGGTTGGGCAGCACCATCATAGAGGAAATGATATCCATGATGGTCTCTTCAGACAGCGAACTGGTAGGAGAGAACAGAGAGAGAGAGAGAGAGAGAGAGAGGGAAGGGTCATTCAATTCAAATATTCTACCATTTGGTCATTCGCCAGGCGCAAGCAGCTTACGGTTCTGTACTGTGGATGTCGGGGATTGAACCCAGAACATTTCAGCTGGGAGTTGAGCGCTCTAGTCAGTTGAGGTTATGTTGTCGTGTTATCAAGGTTAGGTTGAATTCCTCTGAGGTAATGAGTAACATACCTGAAAGCGGGACTGTCCAGGAGGTCGGTCATGCCTGTCCAGTTGATTTTCAGTGTCTGAAATCAGGTTGAAGAGTTTAAAACGAGGCCGCCTGTACAGGGGAGAGACATGGAGAGACAGTTCCTCCAGCACAGAAACACTTACAGGCCGGCGAATGAAGAAGAACGTGACTCCTCCCACCAACGGGGCTTCACCAATCAGAGGCTCCAGAATAACTCTCATCATTCCTTTGAACTGGGAATGTTGAACACAGTGTATTGAATCAATTTAACTGACAATTAATCTGAAATAGTTTAAGAGACTAGCACCTATTGCAAATCCCCCAAAAAAATACATCTTTACAAATAACAAATTCAAGCTTATTGCTTGAACAAAATGTTTCATGCCACGTGTATATTGTGAGTATGTATTGTCTACCTGAAGGCCTTTCACACCAGCTACTATCGGTGACTTTATTTCTGCATCGATATCAACATCACCATCATAACTGTGAAACAAAATGACACATAATCACATAGGAAGTCACACACATAATAAGACAATTGTCACACATAATTGTTTTTAAGAGTTGCAGCTGACGTCGAATTTAAAATCACATCTTATCGTGCAAGCGGATAGTGTTGTTGTTGTTCACTGGCAGAAACGTATGCCTAGACTAGAATGTACCGTAGCTCACCATATATTCATGTCCAGGATCACTTCTCTCTTGTCCACTTCGTGGGTGTAGACCTTCATGCCAGTGATCTTGAGAGGCTGGAATCAAGTAGAAGAACCACGTGATGAGCTGCTGAGAAGTTCTGCCCTACTACAGAGATCTTTAGTACAGCAGCCAAGGAACCGAGGACCCAACGGACCAACATCCAGCCATCCACCGTCTTCAAGAAACACCTGAAGACCCACCTCATCCTACAAGCTCTAGTAGTCTACAATGCCGTTGAGTCGTAGTACTGCTGTAACTGTACTCTACTGTAACTGTTTGCACTACCACACATAAAAAAATGCATCAAAAAATATATACACTCTGCACTCATGTGTTTCTTTTAACGCTTTGATAGTTCTCAGCCTCACTTCAATCAACCCAGCCTTCATCTTAGAATTAGATGTGTACATGCCAAGTACCTTATTATGGCAGAAGAACCAAAAGACATTCAACATACAAAAGGCATGATGAGAGTTACCTAGAGGAGTGAGGGAAAGACAGAAGAGAGCGGACTCACCTTGTGTCCAAAGTGGACCTTGGTGAAGGTGAAGCTTTTGAGGGCAGAGTTGGACAACCTGACAGAAGGCTGGATCTTCTCTTTAAGGAGCTTCTCCATGAACATGCTGAAGAAAGGCCATGCCTGCGCCAGCACCTGGTCACACAGAGCAATAGATGAACCTAATCTACACCGTATGTCTACCAGAGATTACTGAAGACAGATGAATAGTTCACAGCTAGATTCAAACGGGTCCTTTGTCTGCTACATCATTTAAACCTTAAAATCTGCTTCAGAGATATTGAACGTCTATTAATCTATTAATCGTCTATTATCGAAGTATTATATCAACGTACCTTGTTAAGCCAGTCTACTTTTTCGACATCAGGAAATGTTACCTGGGGGGGAGGGGGGGAGAAGAGTTAGATAAGTTACACCCACAGGTATGAAGTCATCTTTATTGTAAATCAATCATCATTCAGTGTTTTTTGGTGTGTGACATGCACAATAGTGTCAGACATAGTGTAACTGTTCAATTTAGTTTATCATTAAATCTTGTTTATTTTTGTGTGTCGTTATTGTTTTATTATTTTCATTCAAGCATCGATTTGATTTGATACCTAAAATTGTAGAAATGTAAATTAAATCAAATTATGCAGTGAGGGGAAATCATGCAATGATACAATGACACAGTAATAACATTGTGTATAACATTGCAATAATTGCTTCATCCCAATATCACCAATTAAAGTCATAATCTCCAATTGGACAAGGGGCATGAATTGATGAAATCATCTTGAGTTCATTCAGACAGTAATAGTCATCTGTGGTCTTACCATGGCGCCTCATGAAGTCTGCAGACTGGGTGTTATCTGCCAGTGAAAAAACGGATGTGCTAATCTAACGTATTGTTTAATGGATATAGAGGCTTTGGGTTAATGGTATGGTGGGAGTTGCAATATATCAAACATGTTTTACTCCCTTTAGATAGGCTAATTAATGTATACATTTCTTTCTCTCACACACACACACACACACACACACACACACACACACCACAAATGCCCTATTCCCAAGAGTCGACTTGTGAGTCACCAAGAGACAGACAGAGAGTGCTGTTTTAAATAGTTGTAGGTTGGTCCCGTTCAAACATGTTGAACGAAGTCAGTGTTGTACTATTGGCACTTTGGGTGGTCAGACCTACAGTAGGCGTAGAGACTGGATGGACCGACTGTGTGTGTGTGTGTGTGTGTGTGTGTGTGTGTGTGTGTGTGTGTGTGTGTGTGTGTGTTATCACTCCAACAAACACGTTGGAGTGGGCGGGGTCAACATGAAAAAGGGAAAATAAAATGTCTTTGGGAAATCCACACAATCCAAGTCAGAAAAACATTGCGATGTGTTTTATTAGGCTACTTAATGGTGCCGAGTTGAAGGCTCTTTAAATGCATAACTATGGAGTGTGTGAATAAGTATGCCTAAATCAGTGTGCAATCTTTACCCAAATATAAAACAGCAGAACACTCTCACATACCCAAGTCGCCATGTTCAACGACGTGTCCAACTTCCTGTTGATCTCCTGCGTTTCATTATCCATGAAGTCTATGACAGTCCCGATCCGGACGTCTTTCGCCCGGCGATTCTTCTTCCACCAGGTGACCATCATCATGCACAGCAGCACCCAGCTGATGCTGAGTCCCAGGTACCCCGTCAGGTACACGGGGTAGAAGACCACGAACGCCCGCCCGGCGTACATCATGAACTCCATCAGCATCTGGTTGACCGCGGAGGGGCTGAGGTTCTGGGTGGTGGTGGTGGTGGTGGTGGTGGTGGTGGTGGTGCCCACCACCTCCACCCCCACCCCGTCCACGGGTCGCCCTGGGCGCATGGCGAGCGCCTCTGGTTTGGGTTGCGTCTCGCCCTCCAGACGTGTCGACTATAATATCCCCCCTGCTTTGCTCCAACTTTTTTCCTGTCGGTGTTATTCAACAGGTGAGGACTTTATAACTTTTTCCCGCGACCCACATCGGCATTGTCTGACGGCAGCTTGTCGGTTGTGTAGGCTTGAGACGCCCGCGTCACAGGACGAGAAGAACCGCCCGGGATGTGCGATGGTGTGTTTATTTCCACCATCCACCGACTTCCGTGTTTCAATGTTGGGACAACATGGAAAACAGACGCTCCCCAAAAACGTCCACACCTGGGCGTGACGTCATCGCGGGGGCGGGGACTAGGAGAAGAGGCGGAGCAGAGTCTTGTCCCATAATAATAACTCCATAGGAGATGGAGTTGTTGTTGTTGTTGTTGTTGTTGTTGTTGTTATTATTATGGGAGTTATTATGGGGATAGGGCAATGATATGCTCCGTTTGCTTACAATCGATAGGCCTACTTTGTTGCGCTACACCCGAACATGTATGTATACATCGGAAACGGAAAAGAAAAAAAGAAAAAAAAAAAAATATATATATATATATATAATGTGCTGATTTTTGTACTTTGCAACGTTGCCGTTTCTCTAAGTTACAAGTTACAACCATTTCAAATGGAGTTAGATGGGACTCTATCCTGAGATAAGCATCTCAATGGCTGAAGTAGGCCTACAATATGGGACAAGGCGGATATAACCCAAACCCCAACTACTTGTGCTGCCTACATCACCGCCCAATTGATCAAATGAAAATTGGTAACCTGAAAAGTAAAGCACGCGTAGCCCAATAGCTAATCGAAAATAACATCATTTACAATAGCCTGTCCACTGCTCTCATAGTGAGACGTGTGATTCACTCCAGTAGGTGCAACACCAGGTGTATACCACTAGCTGCAACACCAGGTGTATATCACTAGGTGCAACACCAGGTGTATACCACTAGGTGCAACACCAAATGTATACCACTAGGTGGTGCCAGAGACTCGTGGACGACGCCTGTAAATCACAACTATTTATTTTCTTGGGACCTTATTTTCTTTTCTAACCCCCTCTATAATGCACAGATGACGCCCTACCATCAAGTGTATTCATTTGTATATACTACAGATCATACCTAATAACCTAGATGAATATGGAGTTCTAGGGGGATACACATTCTTTCAGACTGCATTTTCAACCTGCCATGCAGTCTAAAAATAATGTGTATCTCATTAAAGTAATAAAGCTGCATGGACGGTTTATGTTAAATGCAGTATTACCATTACTAAACCACTATTTCACTTGTGCACTTTCAGCGTCTCATTCGACGAATACAAGTAGCAATGGTTGTGTACATGCAGCATGGAAGTTTGCAAATATTGCCGTTGCTAAACTACCATATCAGAGTTTATTTAGTTGATGTGGAACAACTGTTGACCATGGATATATTATATATTATATTATATATATATTATATATTATATATATTCAATTATATCAATAAACACATTTTATAAATATAAAGTTTGTAGGTTTTTTTATTTATTACTTTATTGTTATTGACATGCAAATATGGAAATACATATTTATTTTTATTTTTATTTTACTGTCTCGCCCGGATGTAAACGAGTCCCCGTAGTGTCCAGGCGCGCAATGCATCATGGGCGTTGCAGTACATTGACAATATTACACGCGTCGCGTCTGTAGTTTTATTCTGAGCCGCTTTTTGTTTGGTTTCTGGCTACATTTCGACAGCTTGGGAGTTAATACAAACTATTAACGATCCCATTATTCCACATCAGTTAACTTAAGCAGGCTACTTAACGTAGAGCATTAGAATACATGTATTTATTATTATTTATATCTATTACAGGCGAGGCTTGAACCTACAACCTGTTCTGGAATGGCTCGGACTTTGGATTGAACCTTGCTGCATTATCATCACTTTTACTTTTACAATCTCAGTGCATTCCTTTCATGGTAATTTTATGACTTAAAAGTGTAGAATAACTTTCAAATAAATATGTGTTATGCTATTCAGAATCCACACTTCTCTAGTTATATAGATTGGAAAATATATAAATGCACTACAATATTGGAGGGGATGCCACTCAGGACTGAAATCAAGCCCCCTACTGTACCGATTACAGACACTAATGAGTTCTCACTAATGGGAAAACATTACCGGACTCTTATGCTCATCCTGAAAATGAATGGATATTGGATGTACAAATCATTAGATGGCATACCAAAAAACAAAATAGGCATTTTATTTTAGACCTATCATTTTATTGTCACATTCGTTAAAAAGTCAACAATAGCTTTATATTCAGCTATATTCGACTTAATGCGCATATCTGCGATGACGTAGCCAGTAGGCCCATATATATATATATATATATATATATATAGAGAGAGAGAGAGAGAGAGAGAGAGAGAGAGAGAGAGAGAGAGAGATAAAATCATACCAATAAACAAAATAGGCATTTTATTGTAGGCCTATCATTTTATTGTCACATTCGTTAAAGAGTCAACAATAGCTTTATATTCCGCTATATTCGACTTAATGCGAAGTTAATTTTCCACGTACGCAGGCTTCCGACCAAACTGAAACCGAAAGTGAAGCGAGGATGACAACGCCTTACACCGTCTGCATTTAGACCAGACAGTCTGGTGATCTCCGCCATGGACGACGCGTATCCTCACACCCTGACCGTAGAGATCGGAGAAAACAACATCCCCAAACTAAAGAACAAACTAATTAAATATTTCCAAAGCAAAAAGCGGTCCAACGGTGGCGAGTGTCAAATTCAACATGAAGACAGAAGCAGCACAGCGGTGCTACGTTTCAGGAGGGAGGAAGGTAAATGATTTAAAACTCAAGTTTTTTTGTACTTTATAGTCAAGTATGTTGCTAAACTGGGTGTTTTTAATCCTTTAATCCAGACAGGGCGAGGGTTTTGGCTAAAGAGAGTCATGAGATCGTGTTGGAAGAAGGGGTGTTACATGTGACCGTGCACTTGGCTGCCAGAAGTCCTGACAGGAAGGTAAGTAGGCCGCAGTTCTCCCAGCAGCATAAATACACGCGGAAGTAACCATGTCTGCAGACATCCCTCCTGCAGGCAGTCGCTTGATGGATCAAATGTCACCCTTTAACTGCCAAAGTAGACATTAAACTTCACGTGTAGGCCTACCTACCTAACCACTATAGACAGTGCTTTTGCATCAAGTTCACATTTTAGTTACAAAATGAATAAATAGCCTCCCCCCTCTGCACATCCATGGCAACGTTTTAATGCATTTTATATACAGTCTATGTTTTAATGCCCCACACTTTATTAGACAACATTAAATTGAAACTGCAACTTGCAACTAACCCTAAATAGTAAAAGGTTGTTCAGAAGCAATGTTAGCAATGAGAATTAAAGATATTCATAATTTTTTCTAGTTGGCTAAACATGTATTTTTACTATTCAAATGCAAAAGAATATCCATAACAAAAGATGTACTCATAGCTGCTATCAGCTTTAGCTATCAAATTCTCTCTAATCTACTATGGGCTTGTACATCAGAATGCATCATGGGATCTTTGGTTGGCAATACTCCGCCATATTGAGAAGACTCAAGAGTTGTAGTCCTGTAACATCCTAAATCAATGTAATATACTGTAACCTGTTTTGCCACATGAGAAACACTGGCAGTTTCAAACACAAGAATGTCTCCCCGTAATCATGAATCATTTCATGACTCATTACTAAACAATGAGCAAAAAACCACCAACATAATATCTAACATTCCAAAATGGCGGTGGGCATTGCGATGTGACGTCGCAATGTACAAGTCCTATTTTTAATGTCGAGCAAGATTTTGAAACAACCAAAATAAATGTCACCTCCCTCTCTGCTCCATCCCTCCCTACGTTTCACCATGTTGCATTTCATGCACTTGCCTAGGGCTGGGCGATAAAATGATAATTATTAAATAACACGATAATAATTATCACAATATAATTATTTTAATTCTTTAAATAATTATTTTCCGTGGTTGCGTAGCATGCACAGAAATCCCAGACGTCATGTTGACGGTTGCGAAAGAAAGCAAATGATTGTTGTCCCTGTAAACACTGGCGACGAAAATTAAACCAGCGCATGCCGTTGCACACACATACCGTATCATTTAAATGAATAATCCAGAAACACGACGTAAAATCAGTTTAACCATTTATATTTTCTATATATACAATATACATCAATATGTATTATGTAGTGACGACTTGATGATGAAATAATGTTATATGGCATAACGTTCATGCCACGTATGTATCAATGTACTAATATTTGACTGTGGCAGTTTCCCCTGCTACATGCCAACTACAGTGGCTATTTAGGGCTCCTCCAACGGCAGGACACAGGCAGATGATGGTTGAACCGGTTTATTGTAAAGTTTGCAATAGTTTGAACAGGCAGAGCAGTGCTGACATGCTAGCGCTCCTCCTGAGTGTGTGTGCTGGTGGCTGGTTTAACCTGTGGGCCTTGATTGGACAATGCCCCACAGGTGTGCAGCCTCACCCAGCAGCCCCAGAGTCTAATCTGCCTGACTCAGGCCAGGTGAGGCTGCTTAAACCAGCCACCAACAACACACACACTTACAAAGTTAGTAAATGGGCTAGCCTAATATTCAGCTTTTTAATGAAAGAAAAAAACATTGGTATATCAGATGGTATCGGCAGATACTTAAGATTGCAGTATTTCATTGGAATGGAAACAAAAAAGTGGTGCCATTCCTACTTTTAACCACATTTAACCTTCTGGTTTCTTCAGCTATCACTCGGGAGCAAAAAATAGCCTTTAAACTTGACAGAAGTAATGAATATATAATATATATATTGCGATAATTATCGATATCGACTGATATGAAAAATATTATCGTGATAACATTTTTGGCCATATCGCCCATCCCTACACTTGCCACATATCCAAGGTGAAATAAACTTTTAAATCCACAAAATATCTGTGTCAATGTTTCGGTGAAGGCTGGTTTCTTCGCTGCCATCACAGCTGTTACCACGAACCAATTACTTTGTTTTCAAAGATATGAAGAGAATATTACCGTGTATGTAGTGAACAATTTACTCCAGACTGTTTTGAGAATTGATGCAGAAGTCTATGGGTTTTGCGGAACGATTGAGTAGCTTCTAGGGGCATGCCATATTAGCATATTCATAGATCCTGGCATATTAAATTAGGGCAAAGATGTGGAGTTACATATAAGCCATTAGTCCCGTAGGGATTTTTTGGGGTTAAAGAAATACTTCACAAGTAAGTTATTTTAAAGGATTATTTTAAAGGATTCCACACCAGGAATGGGACTTTAAAGCTGTCTATACATGACAGTAAATTAAAGATTACATTTCCACATTTTTTAATATAGGCTGTGTTATACTTTGGGGTTACTTTAGGGTTATCGTGGTGAACCTCTGTTCTGAATACAGTTCTTTCTGAATGGAGAAATGTATGCCAGTGTTGCCAACAGGCACAAAAATGACTGAAGGAAGGTAAAATCTATTGATATTATTATGTTTTGGACCATACTCTGTTGGCAGTTGACAACCACTTTCAACAACAAACAAACCAACTCGGATGGACGTGCAGCTGAGGATGAAATCCAGGTTCAGGCGGCTAGCAGGGAGGAGCAGACAGAAGAGCCAGCTTTGTGTTCCACCTCAGCTGTTTTAGGGAACGTTCCCCAGGACATGAGCAAGGAGTTCATGGAGATGTTGGTGGAGAACATCTGCAAGAACTTCAAGTCACCGATGAGCACCCAAGATGAATTCAGTTTGGAGGTCCTCTCTGACATGTGCTCCGCTGTGGTTACTTTCTCAAGTGGAAACGGTAGTCGTGTGATCTTAAAATGACTAAATATTAATATCATATTAACGGTTATCATCATCTCATTTGATGTATGTCTGCATGCATTCTCTTCTTTATCCTTCTCCAACAGAAAATAATGAGTTCATTACAAGCTGCCAGACAAACAGGATGTTCCTGAACAAGAACTTAACTGTCAGACCTCTGGAAGTCACAGCCAAAGTTAAAGTTGAAGATGTATCAAACATCACCTTAGATGTCCTCCTGATGTATTTTGACAATGAAGGTTGGGAGGTTGAACTGGTCACCCCAGATAAAGAGGAACAGTCTGTTATCATCTCCTTTAAAATGGATACAGGTATAGCTACTTCATTATATATGTTATTAGTTATCTTAAGATGATGGTGCATGTGTATTGTGTAGGTTGCAGTGGCGAGCGGTGACTTTTGATGATGAAAATATGCCAAACAGTCACCCAGCCCGTGACAACAACCCTCTCTCTCATGTTGCTGTTGGAGTTAAAATTTAAAAGTAACCCAGCTGCACAACTGTAGTCATTGTTGTTTGAAAATGAAATAATCTGAGGACAAAAAAAACAAATGCTGTAATGTTTTAACACAAATAATGATATAAAAATAAAATTAATTTAAATACAAATTATTTCATCTTTCAAAACGCCTGGGTATGTGCCGCATTCACAGCTTATATGGCCCGCTCGCCACTAGTAGGTTGTAGTATCGTAAATTGATAGAATCGTTAATCTGCTTTCTTTTCATCAAGTACATTTAAATTAAAATAATGATTTTTACCTCATTAGCTGTTCAAGGGATAATCAAGAAGAAACATCTCATCGGGAAGACACATGTCAAAGTTTTTCCATTTTACGACTCCTTGGGAACGGCTCTTTATGGCAAAGACCGACCCGCACTAAAACTACCCGCTGCCTTCTCTGAAAGCATACAGCCCACTATCTTGATGTACCTCAACAAGACGCAGAAAGCAGCAGAGATGGTTTGCAGTCACTTGTCAGCACTCTTCTGCAAGGTAGACCTCCTACCCTCATCTGTGCGTTTCAGCCCTCTTCCAACATTGCTCCAGCAGAAAGGTGTTAAAGCTAAAGACATCAAAGAGTGGAAACAGTCAGTGAAGCAGGCCTTCACACAGGTCTTGTCCAGATTCAAAACTCTGAGGCTTCAGCCTCCACGATCAGCATGGGAAGAGTCTGAAGCACGGATCAGAGAGGTGGTGTTAAACAAGGCTGTGGAAGTCATCCCTGATAAAGCTGAAGGTGCCTTGTCAGTGATCGGCTTTGTGGATGATGTGACCAGACTGGAGCCCACTATCAATGAGCTCTTGAGCAGGATTAAGAAAAGGGTGGTCAGAGAGAATGCAAGCACTACACAGAGATTGGTTGTATCCCAAGAAATGTTTCACATGCTTTGTAAAGACGGTTTGGCTGAGCTATTAAAAAAGAAATATCCAGAACTAGAAATGACATATGAAGATACATTGATCTTAAAAGGATTAAATCATGAGGTTGCAGATGCAGCTTCTATGGTATTGACTGGAGTGACAGAAGCAGAACAAAAAAACTTGGATGGACCTCCAGCTGAGAATGAAATCCAGGTTCAGGTGGCTAGCAGGGAGGAGCAGACAGAAGAGCCAGCTTTGTGCTCCACCTCAGCTGTTATAGGGAACATTCCCCAGAACATGAGCGAGGAGGTCATTGAGATGTTGGTGAAGAACATCTGCAAGAACTTCAAGTCACAGATGAGCCCCCAAGATGAATTCAGTTTGGAGGTCCTCTCCGACATATACTCCGCTGTGGTTACTTTCTCAAGTGGAAAAGGTAGTCGTGATCTTAAATTACCTAAATATGAATTGTTTATCACCTATTTTATGTATGTCTGCCTTTGTACTCCAAGATTAAACTTTGAATTTAATTTTCTTCTCTATTCTTCTCCAACAGAAAATAATGAGTTCATTACAAGCTGCCAGACAAACGGGATGTTCCAGAAGAAGAACTTATCTGTCAGACTTCTGGAAGTCACAACCAAAGTTAAAGTTGAAGATGTATCAAACATCGACTCAGATGTCCTCCACCTGTATTTTGACAATGAAGGTTGGGAGATTGAACAGGTCACCCCAGATGAAGAGGAACAGTCTGCTATCATCTCCTTTAAAATGGATACAGGTATTCTATTAGCGGAGGATGGTTATTTTAAGGTGGTGATTGTGGATGTTGTCCAATGATTATTGAATTAGTATATGTAATCCTATCTTATCTTTTTCCTCACTAGCAGTTCAAGGGATAATAAAGAAGAAACATCTAATTGGGAAGACACTGCTCAAAGTTTTTCCATTTTACGACTCCTTGGGAATGGCTCTTTATGGCAAAGAAAGACCCACACTAAATGTTTCTAAAATGATGAGAAATACCAGAAGAAATGACCAGCACCTCTCAAAGCCCATATACCAGCTTCAAACATCTGATGGCATTGATATAGCTGTTTGTAAGGCTGATCCATGTAGCTACCCAGTAGATGCAGTGGTAATCAATTCTAATAAGAACTTGAAACTTGATGGAGGTATCGGAGGAGCATTTGCGGCGGCTGCTGGCTCTTGCTTGCAGGAGGAATGTGACAAAATCCATCAGTCGAAAGGGGAGCTGAAGCCAGGAGACAGTGTAATTACTGGTGCAGGGGGCCGGCTTCGCTGCAAAAACGTGATCCACATGGTGGGGCCCCAGTTTGATCCATCTAACCACCAGAGGACCCTGGGGCAGTTGAGAAGAGCTGTTAAAGGAAGTCTAGAACTTGCTGAGATGAATGGCTGTCTCACTCTGGCCATATCTGCCATTAGCGCCAACATGGGGTTCCCACTCAACCAGTGTGCCGACACCATCATCAAAGCGATGAATGAACATTTTGAGGACCAGTTTGATGAAAATACCCTGACGCAGATCCATTTTGTGAGTACAGATGACTGTGCTGTTCAGGCTTTGGAGACAGCTGTGAGAGACACGTTTGGAAACAAAGGAATCACTTATACAGGAGTTGGTCATAGTGGTCCTGACCAACTCCTCCAATCTCCACATCTGGAACAGAAAACAAACTCTTCCAAACCACAGGATACCGGTGTGGAATTTAGCCTACAATTAGAGGAAGGGAATATTCAAGATGCTACGGTAATTATTTATTTTCTATCCAAATATCTGAATTTTGAAATGTTCAGTCAAAAGTGAATGTGTCAGAGAATGTACTCTAAAAACATACCTTCTGTTCATTCATATTTTCAGACGGAGGGGATTGTGAATGTTGTGGGTAAAGACCTTGATCTGGGAAAGGGAGCCGTTTCAAAGGCTATCCTTCATGCAGCAGGACCAAAACTTCAGGACTTGGTCAAT
>OOFB01036756.1:34525-49548 GCA_900323305.1 Trachyrincus murrayi
GAGACGTGGTGTTAAACAAGGCTGTGGAAGTCATCCCTGATAAAGCTGAAGGTGCCTTGTCAGTGATCGGCTTTGTGGATGATGTGACCAGACTGGAGCCCACTATCAACGAGCTCTTGAGCAGGATTGAGAAAAGGGTGGTCAGAGAGAATACAAGCATGACACATGAAGTCAAGATGTCCAAAGTAATGTATCAATTCCTCTGTCAAGGTGGCCTTGCTGACCAATTGAAAGGTAAATACCCAGAACTGAAAATAGCATTTAAAGAAAAAATAATCTTAAATGGCTTACCAGATGAGGTTTTTGATTCAGCCACTCTGGTTGTTAACAAAATGCTTGTAGTAAAACGGCGGAAATTGGACAACCAGTTGGACAACTCTCTTCTCCAGTTTTTGAAGGATGAGGATGAGGAAAAGCTTATAGAAAGTATCTTTACATCTAACGGAATTCATGCAGCAGTTGAGCGAGTTGCTACATGCCTGAACATCCTGGCCGTTTCAGACAACACTCTGACTAAGGCTCAAGATCAACTGAAACAAGTGCTGATCTCTCAGTACATTGATGTTGATGGTAACGTCTTGAAGAATCCACAGTGGCAAAACCTGGTCAAATGTTTGGAAGAAAGCACCAATACTACCTCGAAGAAGATTGTTATTACAACATCTAATGCTCGTCAACTTGAGAGAATAACAGTTGCTGGCTACAAGGATAGTGTAATACCAGTTTTCCAAAAAATTGAAGAGTACTTTCACAAGTATTCCCAAGTTGATGAAACCTTTCCAGTCAAGCACAACACAATCGTCAGATATATTGAAACTCAGAAGAATACCTGGTCAGATAAAGTGAAGGACACAGTGGAAATTTCTTTTGAGAAGGAGTCTGTTAACTTCAGAGGTCCGAGAGAAGATGTCATGAATTGCAAAGTCATGTTCGATGCCTTGATTTCTTCAGTGTACTTTGAGGAATATCCCCTCGCCAAGCCTGGAGCAAAAGAGTTCTTTCAAGAAAATGAAAGTATGTATGTTTCTATGTTAATAAGTAAAACCGGTTGCGTAGTCCAGTTGATGGATGAGTCTGCCAGTGGACAAAATGAGCTGTGCCCCTCAAAGCCCATATACCAGCTTCAAACATCTGATGGCATTGATATAGCTGTTTGTAAGGCTGATCCATGTAGCTACCCAGTAGATGCAGTGGTAATCAATTCTAATAAGAACTTGAAACTTGATGGAGGTATCGGAGGAGCATTTGCGGCGGCTGCTGGCTCTTGCTTGCAGGAGGAATGTGACAAAATCCATCAGTCGAAAGGGGAGCTGAAGCCAGGAGACAGTGTAATTACTGGTGCAGGGGGCCGGCTTCGCTGCAAAAACGTGATCCACATGGTGGGGCCCCAGTATGATCCATCTAACCATAAGAGGACAGTGGGGCAGCTGAAAAGAGCTGTTAAAGGAAGTCTAGAACTTGCTAAGACGAATGGCTGTCTCACTCTGGCCATATCTGCCATTAGCGCCAACATGGGGTTCCCACTCGACCTGTGTGCCGACACCATCATCAAAGTGATAAAGGAACATTGTCAGGACCGGTTTGGTGAAAACACCCTAAAGCAGATCCATTTTGTGAGCACTGATGACCGTGCTGTTCAGGCTTCGGAAACAGCTGTGAGAGACACGTTTGGAGACCAAGGACCAATAATCACTTCTTATCAACAGAGTGGTTCTGACGAGCTCCCCCTATATCCACATCTAGAACAGGAAACAAAGTCTTCCAAACCACGGGAGACCGGTGTGGAATTGAGTATAGAATTAGTGCAAGGGAATATTCAAGATGCTACGGTAATTATTTATTTCCTATCCAAATATCTGAAATTTGAAATGTTCAGTCAAAAGAATGTATGTCAGAGAATGTATTAAAAAAATACCTTCTGTTCATTCATATTTTCAGACGGAGGGGATTGTGAATGTTGTGGGTAAAGACCTTGATCTGGGAAAGGGAGCCATTTCAAAGGCTATCCTTCATGCAGCAGGACCAAAACTTCAGAAATTGGTCAATGAACAGAAGGAAACTGGGGACTTTGGTGATGTCATCGTTACGAGTAGCTGCGAACTCAAAAGCATGGTGGTTTTTCATGCGGTGGTTCCTACTTGGGACAACCAGGGCAACCCTCAGGAGGTAACACATTTCCTGACAGTGCTGATTTCTATTTTACAGATTTAATTATGTGTTATTATTTTCAGCAAATGTCTATTTACCTTGAAATGAAAAGGCATCTGTGGTACATTTCACAGATATTGAGAGGGATTGTTGAAGACTGCTTGAACAAGGCAGAGGACCGTGGTATTACCTCCATAACCTTCCCTGCCATTGGCACTGGAAAACTTGGCTTCCCCAAAGACCTCGCAGCGTCTGTAATGATAGAGGAAGTCCTGAAGTTTAAGAAACGGTCAATGGGCTTGAAGACGGTCGTCATCGTTGTCCCTCCAAAACACAAAGATACTTTCCAGGTAAAGATTGGCATATTTCATGAATAAGTACACGGTGGTGGCTGGTGCTGAAGTCGGGTGGCAGGGCTAAAAAGAATCCCATCCCACCTAGTAGTGCTGACCGAAACTCATACTTAGGAAACCCTGCTGTCATTTAAATGTCAGTGATTGGAGTTTCTCTCTGTTCCACTACATACTGCTTCTTACTTGTTATTAAAAGAGAAAACTAAACTGAACTATGCTGAATGGATTGAACGAAGGCAAATCCACGGTTCTATGAATTCCGGATGAAGGAATGAAATGGAGCCCTCGCCGCCAATTTCTTATCATTTAAATAAAATGTCTTATTTCCAGACTAACATAATTATCCGTCATCATATTCAAACTTGTGACATTCATTTTCAACTGGAAACGTTTTTTATTTGTATTACTGTATGCCTATATATCTCTTCAACAACAACAACCATGCTCGTGCTTTTCCGGTGTCTTTCATCTTTTATTTAGTAAGAAACTTGTGTTGCTTGTGAACTTCAGGCGCTGGCGCTGAGGCAGGTTTGCTTCTGCATTACTGACATCTTCTGAGTTAATTTGGCCATTCTCTCCCTAAATTCTAATTAATAACTGTTTTACACAACAAATTAAACGAACAATCTCTAATTAATCGCCCAATTAATCAACCAGAATTGTTTTACTTGAAATCTGCAACGCTGATTGCATGTATCAGTGTCCACTTTTATTTATCCGCGTCCACTTTTATTATTAAGACTTGAGACTTGACTTGGACTTGCACCCAAAGACTTAAACCCTGCTCTGTCAGACACACCCCCAGCGTTTTAAAGCAGAGAATACTGCCTATTTTTTAATGATTTTGAAACCTAATTTTAGATACTTATATGTATTTCAAATTTTGCTGGGTGGTTAATGGCACATATTTAGTAATAATAAGCAATAATCAAGACTCACGCCTATTGGGATGGAACCCCCTAGTGTCATGGTGCCCCGGGCAACTGCCCTGTTTGCCATATGGATGTGCCGACACTGCCTATGCTGTCCAATTGATTAAAATCGATTCAGATGTAGCCCATTTGTAATATTTATTGAAAAAGCTGCACTGATTCGTTTTTTGATTGTTGTACAACATTGGATGTAATTGATGGCAGATATTTCTGTGTTAACCTGCAGGTTTTCAAAGATGAAGTCAAGAAACATCCCTGTGTTCCAGCTCCTACCCAGACCCAGTCAAGTAATGTCATGTTGTGTTATAATCATAATAATCATAAGTTATAATAATACCACCCTGATACACTGGTTGACTTATGCAAGTGTAAGTGATGGTTCTTCTGACGCCACACTGCTAGACCCCAGGATTGGAAGGCGAGCGCTCTAGCCACTAAGCCAAATTACTCCAGCCATTTGGGTCAGCAATTTATAGCGCTCTTAAATAATAACTTCAGACCCCATTTTTCATTTTTGGGTCTAACTAACTAATGCAGACAACAATTTCTTTAAATTGGTCCAGTATTGAGCGAGAATGCAGCCGCAATACATCTGCATTGTAACCCTTTGGGGCAATTGTGCCCGTCAATGTATGTCCTCTAAAAGTGCTTGTTTGTTGTTGCAGGAAGAGAACGGTGGAAACATGAGTGAGAGTTAGACAGGAGTGCTGGTAAGAGTTTGTTGTGTTGGACTACAGAAAGCGTAGCTGAGTGTTATCTAAAAGATTTTCCAAATCATGGCTGAATATTTAGCTGATTTCGACAATGTGAGACTGCGAGATTTCAGAGTGAGACTTCTCCTTCAGCGGGACTTGGTTAGACACAATAACAAAGAGACCGGATCAAGCGAAAGGTAAAGAAAAGTAGGGATCCTTTCCATAATGTTGTCAAACACTCACTCACAACCTGAGTCTGTCAGTGGTAAAAACAAGCACTTTTAGAGGACATACATTGGCAGGCGCAATTGCCCCAAAGGGTTACAATGCAGACGTTTCGCGGCTGCGTTCTTGCTCAATACTGGACCAATTTCAAAAATTGTTGTCCGCATTAATCAGTTAGACCCGAAACGATGGGAAAATGGGGTCCAGGTTGAAAAATCCCGAAGTTATCCTTTAAGGGTTCGGGAGTGAGGTTAGAGGACCCATGTCAACTCCGTTACACTCACCTCCCTAAACCTTAATCCCAATCCGGGTCATGGCACCAATGTAACCAACGGCTCTTATGCAGCAGGTAACCACTAAGTCTGCAGCCTATAACTGCAGCCATTCAGGTCTGGGAATTACAGTGTTCTCTGCATGTGTATTGGAACTTGCTCAAGATTGTTTATCTTGTTTATAGTGATTGTTTTGTGTCACAAGGCCTCTTCTCTAAAGTCACCTCAAGTCCAAGGAAGCTTGAGATGACAATTGGACATGTGACAGTACAGGTTGTGTCAGGGGACATCACCAAGGAGACCACGAATGTCATCGTCAACTCTTCCAACGAATCTTTCAACCTCAAGTCAGGTAAATAATAGGTAGTGTGGTGTTAGGAGACATGCGTGGGTAGAATCACATGCTTCATCATTTTACAATGATAATCTAGTCCTCAGATACCAAATATAGTGGTATATAGTGTCTTGTGTAAGGATGCTAATTCGTGACTAATTCGTTTTAATATCCGACACTTGTTAACCGGTCATTAACCGTTAACCCATAAGAATAAATGTGCTATAAAAAATGGATGAAAGTCTGTGACCCGTTAAAAAAATGACCAATGTTTTTTTTTCATTGGAATGGAGGGCTGACCCGAATGCATGCTTTACAATTTCAGGCTTCCGATAATCGTTAAATTTCCGAAGATATATTGAAATAGTTAAACACCTAAACCTGTTCAAATCCAGCGTTTTCTGAGTTTTGTCATGTGCCCCCAGGATTATTAAATAAAACATTATTACTAAGGCTTTTTTATTATTTAATATTTTATTATTAGTTAATTGTAGCACTTGGTTATGATTAGCATACAGCAGGCTAACAGGCTTTCGGTTAGTTTAAAGTGTTCCCAGTGACAACAAATCTTAACAACTCCGTCGGCCGTTTCTCAAAGTTGTACAATGTACTAGCGAGTGTAGGGAGTACCACTCGAGAAACATCATCTCAGTTGAGAGGAGCCGAAGCCGGAAAAAAGTTGAAGCTACGTGGATGTATGGCTAAAAGACATAATAACAACGCAACAGAAGTCGCGCGATGATATCCATCCTCGAGTTGGACACTAAACCGCCTGGTTCTACTTCCTGCATTTGTAAAGGAAACCAACCGACAAAACAGCGTAAAATATGAACATAATAAAATAACTAATCGGAAAATGAAGGTCGACACATTCATTAGAAGGACAATATCAGTCATGAGAAGCAGGGACATGTGTTTACAATGAGTCTAACGTGGAGTTTAATGTTGAATATGTTGAAACACGGTTATCAAATATCTAAATATTGAAGCAAGCAACCTAAAAACTGTCTGGGGTGCACACAAAAGCCCGGGTAGGTGTGAAAGTGACCCCGGAAGACCCCTTACGTCATCACTGACAACCTTGCTGATTAAAGGTAATGGCAATCTTAAAGGCAAAGTAATGTGAACAAATTATGATGGTGTACTAAAGGACAACCGAAAGTTTTAGAGTAATGTTATGTTTGAATACAAAACTAATGAACGATACTAAGATTATGTGAATATTTGGGAGCCCTTTATTTTTTACATGTGCAACGGCAGCAAAAATGACAACAGAACATGAGGATTTATTAATTTTTTTAACCGTTTAACTGATAGTTTTAATCTGTCCAAAATTATATTGTCGGTTAAATTATTAATTGTTAACATCCTTAGTCTTGTGTCTTTCTCATAACCCAGGAGTGTCCAAGGCAATTTTGGATGCAGCTGGTCCAACTGTAGAAGATGAATGCAACGTGTTAGGTAAGGACCTGCCAAGCCTTTGAAGACACATTATTCTCTAAAGAGTGGTCCCAACCACAAGTTGTATTGATAACATCGTTGGGGTGTCATTTCCAGTAGTAGTGTCAATGATTTAAGTCACTTCCGTAAATGATATGGGTGTTGGTGCTCTTTTAGTGGAGACAATGCACATCACTCTTCATCATTCTCTTTCCAAAAGCCCAATGAAACACACAAAACCATGTCTGCAATATTAAACAATAATAGTTACTTTTTTATGGGGCAACTTTCAATACAAGTAACCAATAAATAAATGGCAACAACTGTGGTAGAATGAATAGAACAAATGTAAAAGGAATTTTGAAGATGAGTTTTTGAGATGAAAGGTCTCATTCAACACACACTGATTGCTGCAGATCATCTTTATTTATTTTTTGTTATTATTTCATTTCATTAAACATGTTTAAATTATATTAATAGGTGGACAGTCAAAGACAGGAATGATCATGACCAAACCAGGGAATCTAAGATGTCAAAAGATTATCCATGTGTCTGGAAGCAACGATCCCCAGTATATTCAACAGACTGTTAAAGATGTTCTTGTATTGGTTGAACAAAATCGTTACACTTCCATCTCCTTTCCTGCTCTGGGTACAGGTGAGTTGTAATGTGATGCTATATGATGCTAAGGGACCAGTGCTAGGTAATATACAAACTGCAAAACAAACAAGCTGGTTTGATAATTCCCTGGATTGTTTCTGGATGGTCTCACAAGGCAAGTTGAGCTAGTCCCTACCGATTTTCAAAATGATATCTCCATAAATCATATCTTCCATTTAGCGGGGGCCGGGTTATATTGCTTTTCAGGCTTTCACTATCTCTTGCACAAGGCACTCTTTTAAGTGCATTTTTACATGGTAAAACAAATAGATTTTTACTAAATGATTTTTCAAATGACCATGCAAACACAGTCGAAGCTTGGGTTATTGCTGAAGGTAAAATAACTACTATGGTGCCATTTTGAAGGCCAGGGAAATGCCCAGGTAGGCCAGGTGGCCGACGCCATGCTGGATGCAGTGGCGGACGTGGTGGCTCAGAGTGCTCAGAGTTTCCTGAAGGTGGTCCGCATCGTCATTTTCCAACCGGCCATGATGAAAGACTTCCATAGTAGAATGGTGAAGAAGGCCGACTCCGACAAGCAGAATAGTGGTATCTTTGGAAAAATTGCAGGTAAGATTTGAGCGTTGTAAGAGAGAGAGAGAGCAGAACCAAACAACCAAACAAACGTCCCCTTCCCTCTTCTGCTCTCTCCCTACGTTTCTCAGCCGTTGAGAAGTGCTGCATGCACCTATGATTGACAGGCAAGATGGATTCCCCGAACCAATCATGGAAGAGATGCCATGATTGGTCTGAAATTATCTGGGAGGGGTCTAAAATCTAAATTGGCTCATTAATAAACATCAGCTATTAATAAACCTAGCGTCTCTCAATGTTAATGACACATAGTATAGATACAGAGTATCGAACGTAGTATTTTAATGTTTTTAATATTGCATGTTTATGTGTGCAAGGTTTATGACAACTGAATGTTGTCATAAACCGTTGTCAAATAGCAGCATTTTAACTGTTGTGTTTTGATGTGGCTGTTAATAATAATAATTTGTATTTTCACAGACTTTTTCTGGAGTATAATGCCAAGTGCCAAGCCACAACAAAACCAAGTCTTTGTATTTGATGAACCACAAATAGAGTCTGCCCACCTCCACATCTGTGGTAGTTCACAGGCTCAAGTCAAGGAGGCGATAAAATGGATCACCGAGATGATATCGAAAGAGCATATTGAAACCCCCATTAGAGACAAAACTATCCACAACTTATCCAAGGCAGAATATCTCCGCATTGGCACCATTCAGTGCAACAGGAGCGTTAAGGTGACGCTCGACCACGAAAGTGCCTGTATTATCATAGAGGGGCTCGCCAAAAATGTGCATGCAGCCGCCACTGAAATCCACGCGCTGTTAAAGAAAGTCAGAGACGACGAGGATATCAAGAAGTTTCTAGAAACAGTCGACTGGCAGTACCAGCGTCAGGGGGGTCAATTCCAGAGCTTTGACGACGTCTCCAAATTCCGGCTTGAGCAAGCTCACCAAAACGCCCAGCCTTGTGTAAATGTTGATATCCAGGGCCGAGTGTACAACGTCAACGTGCCAAATGGACCTGCCACTGATGACCAAGGCAACAGCCTAGAAATCAAACGCCATGAGAAAGGTACATTTTTTTCAACTATTCAATTAATTGATATGGGATTTGAGAAATAGATGATGGACTGGAAACAGTGATGTAAACAAAACCAATAAAACGAGAATGTAAATAATGGGTGTGATGAGGGCCCCTGGAGATTCAGAACTGGTGGGGGGGTTCTTTTAACTTAAACTGTGCAAATAGGATTTTAAATATATATTGCACATGTTTAAATATACATGTCTTGTTCTGTGTCAGAGTATAACATTTGTATTACAAATGTAACCACCCCCATGCTGGAGTATACCATTTTTCCCAGGACGTAGCCTAATTTGTCTCTGTCTTTACAATTGTTTGTCAATGGGCTCCGGAATGAATACATTATTATATTGAATTTGATTATTACACTTGTATTGTCTGAAAGTTTGTTCCCTAGCTGTGGCACGTCACATTTATGGTCTGTGTAAAATGGTTAATGAAAAATGTAATGTCGCTATATAATTTGCACCCTGCTTTGGGTTATGTTTCTGAATCTGCCTGAATGCATCTCCAAAATAATACATTTAATGTGAAATTACATATCAAGATACTGTAAACTTGCCAAAGAACTGGGGACCAATGCCAACTGGCACTACATATGAGAAGGTCCTCCTCCAGCCCGATACTACAGAATATAACGAAGTTCTACAACTCTTCCAGGCCACATGCAAACAAACTGTCATTAAGGTAACAAAACATTTCATTGGTGAATAATAGACGATATAGCAGCACATGTATACCTGATGGATCACTATTCGCCACTTATCATAGAAGACATTACAGTCATGTAAAACAATGTAACATGTTTTCTACCCTCAGATTGAAAGGATTCAGAATGTCGCTTTGTGGAAGGGCCTTCAAGTTAAAAAGGAAGAGATGGCAATGACAAACGGTAAGCAGGAAAACGAGAGGCGTCTCTTCCATGGAGCCTGCCACACCTCTATCACAACCATCAACCAAAATGGATTCAACAGGAGTTTTTCAGGAAAGACCGGTGAGATACGACTAAAATAAAAATATTTGGAACATATTGCAAGCACCACACTAGCTACTTGTTTCTGGCGACATGCTAGATACCAAGCTCTGTTGACACTAGCCACTTTTAAATTCAGATTTAGCACTGCTCAGCTTGCCAACTCTGCACTTTTTCTCCAATTTTCAGGTGCTGAATTTGGCAGTGGCACATATTTTGCTGTCATCGCAGATGATTCCTCCCAATATTGTAATCCGGATGATGATGGGCAGAAGTTCATGTACTTGTGTTGTGTTCTGACGGGGGATTATACCAAGGGAGACAAGGGCATGATGATACCTCCAGTCAAGACCCCCCCTTCACTCATGTATGACAGTACTGTCGACAATGACAAAAAGCCTCAAATGTTCGTTATTTTTCGTGACAATCAATCTTATCCTGAATATTTGATTGTGTTCAAGTAGGAGAGCACGTAGAGAGAGCGCTCTAACTCACGCTTCTTGATGCACTCATTGAGAATGCCTCAGAATGCTGAGTGGTAACAGTATTCAATAGCTTATGGTAACTTTTTAATATCCACTGTGATACTCTTTACCTTTTTAATGTACATACTGATACGGTCAGAATCAGCTTGACCGATCACCAAATGGTCCCGACCTACTAAAGCCAACTGCTGGGACCCCCAACACCTACCAAGAGCCGCCGCAGGGGGGAACTCTGCACCCTGCTCTCTGCATTATGTCATGTTGGTTTAGTGTATCATACAATAAGGTTTCACACAATAAGGTTTAAGAGTCATGGTTATGTCTAGGGTACAGTAGGATATTTTGTAATCACCAATGAGGCGACAGGTGTCATGTTTTACACTATAAAGACCAGGTAGGCTAGGTTTTAAGGCGTTTTAAGGTAACAACAGAGGTAGGCATAATAAAGTAATGTGTTTGCTATATGGTCAAGCCTAAGGTTTGAGGAGCTGTATGATGTCACCTGAAAGAGTATATAAGGCTCAGCTTCTGAGCTTCAGAGACCGCTGAGGGACACATGACAGAACTCCACGTCCTGGTTCTAGGCTGATCATTGACTTTGCATGCTTTTATTTTGCTTAGATATCTTTCTACTTCTGATTTTGTCTTGATGTTAGAGATGTATCTGACCATAGGTTAAAAGTTAATTTGATCTGTTTATTTGATTTGATTTCTAACACGCTTTAACGCCTTTTTAGGGAACCTTGTTGTTTCACTTTCCATGTACTCTGTTTTATAATTTTCTGTACTGATCATCATACATCAGAATGATCATTTATTGGAAATATTTACAAATATTAAATTACTTTAAAATTCACTACTTTGTTGTTTGGCCTGGACTCCGCCCCCCTGTCCCCATCATCAATCAGCCTTAAGAACATTAACATACCTCCGAATATTTAGAAGGCTACGTCAAAGTTTAAGGCTAGGCTATATACAAAAAATCATCTCAGGTGATTTATCCGAGATTGTAAAAGCACAATGTGATGCTCATGCAAGGCTGTATCAACGTTTAAAGAAATGTAATGATTCAATTTGTTACTACCAGTGTTGGGCAAGCTACTTGGAAAGTGTAGTGAGCTAAGCTACCAGTTACTCTACATGAAATGTAAATGTGCTCCATAATAACAAAAAGGCAGGTGTCCAGAGTGTGTGTATGTTCATCTATATAGGAGGGGGAAAAGGTGAGGAAAGACGTGGCATGGATTGCTGCCCTTTTACATCGCTACATCCTGTGATACACCAGTTCAGATAACCTCTCCAGACCATCAGCCATGAAGAGCTGGTCAGAGCTCAAAGACAACACCAGGCCATCGGCGAGGTCATCACACTGAAGGAAACCGACACGGTACTGACCAACAGCACCTGGAGCACACTGAATGGTGCCGCAAAGAGAGAGAAGACAAATGAGAGGAAACAGCTGGCTCTCCCCATCAAGTACAGACAGCTTGTCCTGAAATACCTGCACAATGACATGGGTCATGTTCAAATAGGCGAAATAGTGATAGTGGCCTTTTTCCAAAAATTACAAAATGATAGGACCGGTTTCGGTTTCAGTTTATGTGCACCGAAGTCTACCAAATTAAAAAAATAATGGTCAGTGTTGCAATCAAAACAAGTTTTTATCCGAAATAGACTGAATGACGATGAGAAATCTGCACAGAAGGCTTAGGAAGGAGAATATGTTTTTGCTTTACTACTTCCTCATATTTGGAAATCAATCACTGCCCAGCCAAGGCCAGACTGACTATACATATGACATACAACTATTGTTGCAGAAACAAGTAGATAGTGAGGTGCTTTGAATATGTTCTGAATATTTGAAGTCTATCTCACCGAGTAGTTCTTAATTATTCCGGAGTTCTTTTTTATATAAGTAATAAGTAATCGAGATCAATCAAACTTTATTCGTAAAACAAACAAATAAAAATGACGATACATTTGACAGGGAGATAAACAGTATTACACACTAGATTAAAAGAACGCTGTGTTAAGATTTGGTTAGTTTAAATGTAGTTCCTCTCGCAGGCTGTTCCAGAGGCGAGGACCATAGACATTATGCAGGTGTTGGTCCTTCCCTTTAGGAACAATAGGAGGCCAGTACAAGAGGATCTGGAAGCATACATTAAAAGCACATCTAGTGTTCAAGCACTACCAAAAAATAAAAGGATGTTAAAGTGATTGACAAATCTAAAAAACATAAAATAATCACGTATCCACTACACACTTCCAAATATCCTGCCGGAAAATGTAAAAGGTATATTAATGTATATCTCAAAGTCAACTAATAAACTCTTTCTGCTTTCTTTCCTCTCAGCTGACATCCTGTGTCTTGTGTGGTGATTCCCCACGCTCACTCGGCCTTGCAGTTTCTCCAAGTGGTACTGTGTAGCCACCACTTCTTCATTCAACATTCAGTTTTAAAAGGTAAAGATGAATATATCCATTAAAGTCCAAAAACGCCAGAGATACCCTTGTGTCCCGTCTTACCTTCAAACAGAGAAATTCATTATTCAAATATAACTAGCCCTCCTTTCCAATGAAAAAAAACCCATCGGTATGGGTAAACAATTCCTTATAGTACATTTAGGGCCCTTTCACAAGCTTAGTTCATGCCACTTCAATGCATTCAGGGAATCGCAGAAAAAGGCTGTCAAAGTTTAGTTGACCTTTTACTTGGCAGGCACCGGTCTATTGTGCGTACAAATCACTTCTCCTCCGGTTTATATCAAAGGAGTTTAAACACATCGTCACATAGATGTTTGCAGACTTTATTCAGCACATGTTGTATGTGCTCTTTAGCCCAGAAGTCAAGCAAACATCGAGTGACGTCTATGTCAGTTATATTCTGACAGTGTATATGCAATATTTTTGTTCATTGTAGAGGCCTACTGTCAGTTCTACCGCGTCGTTTTGTCAATATGTCTTTTCTTCTCCCGTTTCTACTTTGCGAGTGCGCAGTGATGCAATTAAGCAGTACCAGAATGCTTTCAAATAGAAAACAAACAGGATAAAACTATTATATTCACAAAACGACGTAGAACTATACAATTAAAAAAAAAAACCAATTCTGTAGACCTACGTATCAACAAATGCACGCGTGGCAGCCCATAATTCATTGGGTTTTGGTTCAGTTCCTGCAATTGGGTTGGATTGCAGGTGAGACCAATCGGACCGCACTAGAGTTCGATTGGACCAAAACAACCGCATGAACTCGCACCCGAGTTCGACTGCTGTGTTCACATGCACCAACCGAACCACACCAGCGGCTCAACCGTACCAGAGTTCGATTAAAGCAGACCAAATTGTGTGCATGTGAAAGCGCCCTTATTCTTATCGGTTAATGGTTGGAGTTACTGATTAACGAGTCTTGGATATATTTATTTTTCCCCCCAAATTAGCATTCCTATGCTTCTGGTCCTTGTTAGCACATGAGCTGCAGAGTTTTGGATGAGTTGTAGCTTACTTAATTTCCTGTCGAGAGACGTTTCTTAAGTTCTTGATTGAAAACCTGCAGGTGAACACAAAAATATCTTCCATCAATAACTGTCATACAACACAAGCCACGTGTGTATTATGTATGTGTACTTATATATGAAATATGTTGGTCTCTACCTTGATTGTGGCTGTGTCTTTTGGATGGAGAAGGATGACGACTGTCTTCAAGCCCATTGACTGTTTCTTAAACTTCAGGACTTCCTCTATCATTACAGACGCTGCGAGGTCTTTGGGGAAGCCCAGGTTTCCAGTGCCAATGGCAGGGAAGGTTATGGAGGTAAGACCACGTATCTCTGCCTTGTTCAAGCAGTCTTCAACAATCCCTCTCAATATCTGTGAAATGTACCACAGATGCCTTTTCATTTCAAGGTAAATAGACATTTGCTGAAAATAATAACGCACACATAATTAAATCTGTAAAAAAAAAGAAATCAGCACTTTCAGCAAATGTGTTACCTCCTGAGGGTTGCCCTGGTTGTCAAAATTAGGAACCACCGCATGAAAAACCACCATGCTTTTGAGGTCGCAGCTACTCGTAGCGATGACATCACCAAAGTCCCCAGCCCCAGTCTTCCTCTGTTCATTGACCAAGTCCTGAAGTTTTGGTCCTGCTGCATGAAGGATAGCCTTTGAAACGGCTCCCTTTCCCAGATCAAGGTCTTTACCCACAACATTCACAATCCCCTCCGTCTGAAAATATGAATGAACAGAAGGTATGTTTTTAGAGTACATTCTCTGACACATTCACTTTTGACTGAACATTTCAAAATTCAGATATTTGGATAGAAAATAAATAATTACCGTAGCATCTTGAATATTCCCTTCCTCTAATTGTAGGCTAAATTCCACACCGGTATCCTGTGGTTTGGAAGAGTTTGTTTTCTGTTCCAGATGTGGAGATTGGAGGAGTTGGTCAGGACCACTATGACCAACTCCTGTATAAGTGATTCCTTTGTTTCCAAACGTGTCTCTCACAGCTGTCTCCAAAGCCTGAACAGCACAGTCATCTGTACTCACAAAATGGATCTGCGTCAGGGTATTTTCATCAAACTGGTCCTCAAAATGTTCATTCATCGCTTTGATGATGGTGTCGGCACACTGGTTGAGTGGGAACCCCATGTTGGCGCTAATGGCAGATATGGCCAGAGTGAGACAGCCATTCATCTCAGCAAGTTCTAGACTTCCTTTAACAGCTCTTCTCAACTGCCCCAGGGTCCTCTGGTGGTTAGATGGATCAAACTGGGGCCCCACCATGTGGATCACGTTTTTGCAGCGAAGCCGGCCCCCTGCACCAGTAATTACACTGTCTCCTGGCTTCAGCTCCCCTTTCGACTGATGGATTTTGTCAC
>OOFB01036757.1:12766-34863 GCA_900323305.1 Trachyrincus murrayi
TGCCCGGAGCCTGCAAAGGAGAGGGAAGCATAGAGACTGGAGAAAGGGAGAGAGATATCAGTTTTCAAAGTAGGTATGCCAATCTGTCTTCCAAGCCTTTCTTGAGCGATAGAAAGGCAGACAGAGATAGAAAGAGACATAAATGAAGGGGGCGGGTGTCCACATGGGCTGGTTGCCTTCCATCCGACCCTCTGACACGCCATTAACCGGACAAATCATAGACCCTGGGGGGGGGGGGACAGACTTCCTCTAAAGCGTTTGATTATACAGTAAGATATACGAGATGGATCCAGGATGTGTGTTGGTTTGTGCTCAGGGATTTACAGAGCACTTTCTTTATGGCTGCAGGGGAAATTGTATTGTATTATGTTATATATTTTTGTTAGTTTTACATTGATGTCAAAAGTCGTTATTTCATATGTTGTCATCATACTCAATTGGTTGTTTTATTATGATAGGGAACACTATCCTCAATAGTTTAACCTGAATTGTAGTTTTTTTTTGGTCAAATCTATTTGTGCTGCTGGACCGATTTCGTTCTACTTTTGGTGGAGCAGACCAGTACAGTGTCACCCACATTCTATTTTCAGACTAGTAGTCTCCACTGCAAAACCAACATTGCGTTTCAGCTCACTCCACTCCAATAATAAAAAATGGCCTGTCAAGAATCTTTAGAGAACTGCTGTAAGTGTGCTCTATTTCACACTAACCCACATACATTCTCCCAAGTAGGACTGTCCATGACAAAAAATATCCATAAGGGTGCTTCACCTGCCTGTAGTGTTACTGTGCCAAGATTAACTGAATGCTCTACAAGGACTTGGATAGAAGAACTTTGTACACAAACCTGATATTGACAAAGAAGCCTCAGATGAAAAGATACCTCACTTTATCAGGAAGGGGGCAATTAGCCGGATAGAGTGGGATGATAGAAGAGTACGAGAGAGAATCATTTCCTGAAGCTTTTGGTACCATTTGTGGTAGGAAATGAGGGCTGTCCACAGGCAATCAGATTCGAATCTGGGTACCAAAGGCTTAATCAATTTAGTTGTCAAGTTTAAATGTGCTTAAAGGGAAACCAAACACTCTCTTTGCACTTCTGGTACACTTTTTTCATTAAGGGGTGGGGCTATATGGCTAGGGGGGGGGGGGGTGTAGCCAGAATGTTTGATTGATGTTACCTGGTAACCCAAAACTGCTAGTAACAATTAACACATACAATAGCAATTTGCAATTTGAATATCCTAAATCTTAACCTATGGTTTTAAAACTTTGTGAATTTAAGTCGAAAATTTGGAAGGATCAATCCATATCACTAATATGTAACCCACATCACTTTTCATCTAAAATAAGTTGTTTTAGGGATTGGTTTTGTGTATGTGTATACTATGTATTAAATGTATACATTAAATGTATTAAAACAACAAAAGCCACAAATCCAAAATCAAGCCATTTATTTTGGAACACAGAATTGAGAACTTTGAATGACAAAGTTGGACGACAGCTTAAAAAGCTGTGTGACACCTTAAGTTGGACATAACAAGCACTGCATGAACAGGACAAAAAAAAATAAAGATCTGCATCTATAAACGCTAGCTCTCCTTATATCCAACCAACCCAGAAGCAAACCAGACATCTGCCAGTGGTACCACTTCAGTGGCTCGAGTCCCAAAGGGAAGGCTGAGGCCTGAACGCACCTGATCTGCCCAGGACCGCTGTGACAGTAGCCATTATGGCAAAGCAAGTTCAGATGTCCCTCTCTTCCTACAGACCACAGTAAGAGTCTTTTTTTCTTTTTCCAGGAGGCCAATAAGCATAGAGCATGGGAAACTCATCCCTGTACTACTATAAACAGACACAGTGGAACAATGGATTCAGTGAAGGGAGAGATGGAGCACATAAAATGTGAGGCATTATAGAAGGTCTGCAGCAGTGAGACGGCATTGTAGTGTGTGTGTGTGTGTGTGTGTGTGTGTGTGTGTGTGTGTGTGTGTGTGTGTGTGTGTGTGTGTGTGTAACACGGGCATGGCTTATTGGCTTTAGAGCTATAATCAATCAGGCTTTAGGACACAAAAGGAGATGCAGCCTGATGCTGACATTTCATTGACCATCTCCCAACCCCCAGATTTTGCCTGAGGTCTGTAGCTGGATGTGGGCATCTGGTGATGGTCACTGTGGCACTTTGGTTATTGATTACGACGGCAGCCTGCTTAAAATCTCCATGCTCCAGGTCATGAGGTCAAGGTAGAAGAAAGGAGGCGTGGCAGGAGGACAGGAGGAGGAGTCGCAGGATCAGTAAATTAAACTTCTCTTCATCACAGCATGTGGTTTTTATGAGCAGTGGGAGCAAGGAGGTCGTATCCTGTGGGTGGCCGAGTAGAGTGTCGTAGTGCAGGGATCTTCAACTTCATTCAGACTGCAAATTTAGGCGTTTATATATTTTGATTATATTATAGTAAGCCTATTTGTCATGTAAATATACTTTCAAAATAGTAAACAAAAATAACGAGTACTGTGAAAATTGGAAGTATTTGAAAATTGGAAGTATTTGAACTTCAAATTGGATTAAATGCTTCTAGTAGTGACGTATAATTATCGACAAATTATTAAAGGGGTCATATTATGCTTTTTGGGTTCTTCCCTTTCCTTTAGTGTGTTATATAGTAACACACACCCCCACAGAAAACACCTCTCCTGAATTTCCTGAAATGGCTCGTTTGCAGTCAAGCCTTTGTTTGTTGTTGACGTCACTAGCAAATACATTTGCATAATGCTCGCCTCGCGGCTAGTTTGGGATGCCCTCAAACAAAGCTAGTTAGAGCGGAGGCCGGAGTTTGGTTAGTGGTATCGTCATGTCGAGAAGACGCTGTTGTCGTCAGTGCAAAGTCAAATTCCCTTCCCTTCCAAAGGAAGACGAAGGGAAGAATCAGGGGCTAAAATTCATTTTTACCACCAATCCTCAGCAGTACAGCCCCAATCTCTTATTGTGTTCCCTTCATTTTACCACGGACTGCTTCCTGAACAGTTCACTGCTGGATTTTCACAACGGCTGCTCCTGAAAGACGGGGCAATTGCCCTTTTGTTGGCAACTGCCAACCTAGAGATTCAGGATCACAACCTGAAAGTATGCTTTATAGAGTTGTTGGTTGTAGCTGAGCTGTACACCCAGTGCGAAAGCCAGTTAATGTTAGTGTTCAAATGGTTTTGATAAAAAGCTGTAGGCCTCGGCTAACTTGCTAGCTAACGTTATAGTGTTCAAATTATTTAGCTAATCAGCTGTTGGCCCACTTTCACCTAAAATTGTGATGAAATATGGAGATGGTTTTTCTATCTCAAGATCTTGGAACATTGTTGAAGTCTGGAGTTGGATTTATGATTATACAAGCTATAATGTTAGTCGCAATACACTATTGTTTGGCTAACTTGCTAGTTGATAATACCCATGGTATTTTTCTACCTGCTCCGAGCTACTGTTCTCTTTTCATAGCACTGCCGGCAAAAGGTCGGCTAGACCCATCCCAGCAAAAGATGACTAACTTAGATGTACAACGTGCCTTTTACTTTGAGCTCTGTTACGTGGAGGCCGTTCTCTCTATACCCAACAGTGCAGTTGTTCCCGAGTTACACAGCCGGGGCTGTATTTATGTAATACAAGGATATTGTGTGGGGGTGTGTACATGTGTTTACATGCATATGTGTGGTCTGCTGATTTTACAGGGGACAAGACTGTTTAGTGTTCTAGATGTTGACTGCTTCCATGTGATGCTAAATGATGCCACTGAAGCCCAATTCCATGATATAGGATGCCAAACGGACAAACCATCTGTGGGCACACAATCTGTGGCATCGCCAAAGATGGTGTCGGTCCACACACAGCTGTCCATGGGTAGACTGAGGGGATCCCGTGAGAAGCAATGGTATATAACACAGGCATTAAGTGTGTTTTTGTATTTGAGATAGAGTACCTGGACTATAGGAAATACAGTTGCAGTTTCCTATAAACTTAGGGATTTCATATTTCATGCTCACTTTGACTTTATGATAGAGCAGAAAAATATCTGTTATTAATGGATAAGTCTAACGACAAGATTAAGTTATGGGTCATTGAATTTTACCATTCTATTATTGTAGGTTGTACTTGGCAGTCATGCATTACAATGAAAATGAGGGCCGCTAGCAAGTAACAACATCTGCAGGACAAGCTGTCTTCAAGGTCATGTTCCCCAAGTCCAAGAAGGGTGAATGCACCGCAAAGCCAGTAAAAATAGACCCTACATACAGTAAGTTGTTTTTATCGAAGTTTTAATTTTTTATTACAAACATAATAAAATAAAAACTAATTTAAACAAGTATGGCCACACTTAACATATGTGCAAGGAAGGTGGATTCAGAAAAGTACTTTCTTTAAAAACAAAGTGACTATTTGAATGCAATATTTTACAGATTACGTGGATGACCTGATGAGGCTCGTCTTTGATGAGGTGTTTGAGGACCCAGCGCCATTTGTTGAAGATTTTAAGAAAATCACCATCCCCAAGGACCTGTCATCCCAGTATGAGCGACCCTCAAAGGAGGTAGTGATTGCCCGCTATGTCTCCCGCTTCAGTCAAGGGGCGGTCGGAAGCCAACATACTGACCAGCCGGATCAGGAAACTCCTGGCATTATCTGTAGTACAACACACACGACGGTATGACAACCCTGACATTCCTTCCCAAGTAGCCCCAGCTGACAAAGCTGTGATAGGAGAGATACCTGTAACGCCTGTATGGAGAGGATTGGACACTTACCATTCCAGTTGAAAACTGGATTTTCAGTTATATACAGTGCTGCTCAAAAGCTTGTGAACCCTACAGAGATAGTATTACTGACCTGGTTTGATCTGTTTCAATTATTTTCTTTTTTACATTTGCTAATAAGATTATGGAGGAAAACATTTATTGCTAATTTCTTCATTAGTTAGTTCTGATTTTATTTTAGACCGTTGTATCTCATTACATGTATGTATAAAAACGTATACAATTCCTAAAAATGTACTCTTCTTCTGTTCTACGCCTCAAAAAGGTCCATAGTCTGTAAATGTTGTCGATGTTTTGTAGGGATTCCAACAGTTAGGCTCTAGGCCTGGGCGGTGTACCATGGCTGTAGGAAGGACTGGAACCTGGTTCATTCATCTTACAACCTAATAAAGTAAAGCAATGATTTACAACAAATACTATAATAAAGCAAATAATAACTCAGGAGGCAACATCACTGCATAAGGCAAATATTGACCCAGGACCCATGTGTTTCACTGTCAAACTTCAAATAAAATGGTGTTATTAGATTATTATTAGAATAGATATAGATAATAGAAAACATTTGTTGATTACAAACATAATTACAGCCAGGTGATATAAAATGCTGCTAATTTTTTTGCACAATGGTTACAGTAAACATGACAGCTATGACATTTGAAAGTACTACTACTTTTAACAAAGTTGTTACATGTGTTAGTAGCTACATTTTAAATCAGGATAACTTTGGTAGTATTTCCCAACACAAGCAAGGTTAAGTCTAATTCCTAGCTACTTAGATAAAAAAAAGTGTTATGCTTTACACCATTGCATATAACGTTATAGGTGTGTGCTACTGTTGGTGTTTCAAGGTAGCTACATAATTTAGTAATTGATTATACTAACTGTTAGCTACCTTTCATATTTCTTTGCAGCCTAACCGTTACCGTGATGTGGAGAAATTTCACAGTTAAAACGTTACATCTGAAATATAAGATTGCTACAAAATAAATACTTACCACTGTGAAACGTCCTGCTCCAGTCTTGGTTGCGAAGGTGGTTTGGGTCGATCGGTTATGTTATGCCTGACTTTGTGTTTCAGTATCAGACTCCGGCTCCAACAGGTACGGCTGAACCAAAGCCATCGTTAGTGTTTTCAGCTGCTTAGGACTCAGGGGCGTGACATTTCCGACACACGCTCTAAGTGGTTGACCAATCACAACAGAGTGGGCCAGCTGACCAATCAGAGCAGGTGGGGGGCATTAAAGAGACAAAAGCTAAAACGGAGCTTTTCAAAAAGGATGAAAGAGGTGCTGCAGCAATGTACAGTGTGAGAATAATGTTTTTTGAACATTAAAGCATGTAAACCTATTCTAGTAGAACCCCCAAATATAAGTATTAACCAGAAAATGAGCATAATATGACCCCTTTAACAAGAAAATGGGGATACACAAATCCTTTACAGCCACTAGCAGAGGCGTACGGTGAATTGACATTTAAATTAGGTGCAATCAAGAGGTTGGTACAAGACTGAAAAAGAAGCGAAAATCCAACGTGAACATCCCAGGCTCTCGTGACATCCACTTAGAAGTCTGCTCTCTGAGTACATCAATTATTGATCTTATGGACTTCATGACTCAATAGCTTATATGCCTGAGTAACGAATCTCCTTAACAAACCTTGACAGGATGCTTGAGAGTCGCTGAGGGACAGGCTGTGCTTCTGGCTGTGTGCATCGTGACTCTGCAGGGGGGGGGGCTGTGGCCTTAGGTCGAGTGCAGACCGCAACACCCCCTGGCTTTTGTATGTAAATGGGCGGAGTGATGAGATTAGTATTTGTATCACAGCTTTAGGTTTACACAAGATATAATTGGGGAGTACCTGGGCCATGCAGCGAGCAACAGCTTGCGGGGACAGATTGTGCCTGTGGTCAGTGGAGCTCCAGAAAAGAGGAAGCCCAAGTGGCAGATGCCACATTGTTTGGGCAAATGGGGGAAATGAGAAGCAGTGAGAGACCCGACTTAAAAGGATGTTTACACTCATCTTAAAAAGCTTTGCTCACCATTAAACACATAAACAGCTTACGTCCGCCAGATGAATCGGCTGAACATACTCACAAAGATTAGACAAGTTAGCGCCGTACAAGCTGACAAACCCCCCGCCTTTGCTTATTCCTGCGATGACCTCAAACCATCCTTTTACGACTCCATCCCCCAAATCGCCTTCCTTAAAGGATTTACACATAATCCACACTGGGTGGCAGGAAGTAGCACAACCTACTGCCTGCCACTAGCCAAATATATACTGTATATAGCCATATATTTTACTTCCTCCATTAACTCATGTATAACAAACTAATGTGTTTTTTTAATATAAGCAGTACAGTTTATCTTACAAACCGGGCAAAATAAGAGGGCAAAAATTGATTGAATTCCACTGAATATAAACAGCATCGCTCACTCAGTATGTTTAGGATTACATGCACAGCAAAACCTGGTTAAGCAACCAGGTTACGGCCATTATCCGGGTGAGGTATTACTCATTATTGTGTTTACATTGCTACTAATGTACCCCGGTAACCCGGTCAGCTATATCCAATCATAACATTTGACAAAGATCCCTATTGCATCACTTTCGTCCATCAAGGTTTTTCAATAGGTTTACATTGACTCTCACAGTATCATGGCTGTATGGTTGTGCTTCCGGCTGTCTTAGCTAAGGGCAATAGCTAGTGTGAATGCATTAAGACACCATTAAAAAGTAATCTGAAGGTCATCGGGATGCTAATAACAATATTGTAGCATGAACACAATCGTCACCATTCCAGGGTGCATTTGTCAATCACGTATTATGCATACTGATGTATATTATGTTATGTTATAAATGATAATTTAAAAAAGAGAGATTCTGCCACATGATAGACTACACTTGGAACATGCTGCAATACAGTACAATTCTAGGATGAATAGACACCAACTATTGTTGTAATATCGGAATCGGGAGGTCTGCGCTACTTTTTCAACCCCCAGGAACTTTAAACTTTAAAACACTGCTGATCTGCTGTGCTTCTTAATTGCATGGTGGAAAGTTAAATCTGATCACTCAAGCGGTCACAGAGAGACACATGTAGCGACATATGTCAACGCGGCAGGAGTGACTGCAATCAGTCCCAGACCCTATCGATATCTGGACACAGGATGCCATATCCGAACCAGGGCTTATAGTCTTGATGTTTAGTTTAAGGTATGGCAGGGGAGGGGGAGTGATTTAGGGGTGCAGGACAAGGGGCCGGAGGCTGGGGGGGCTATGGTGATGTCTGACCTAGACTATAGCTTTTGTCCAGGACTATAAAAGCCCAGTAGGCCAGCGTGAAGCCTAGTTTATTAAAAGAGAGAAAGAGGAGTTGGCCACAGATGGTGTTGTCAATAACCAACCACCCACCCACCAACGCACAAATGAGCTGACATGCATGCACACAAACACACACAAAAGCTCAATACATGAAGTGAACCACACAACTGCCCCAAGCATAACCCCCAACCCAACATAAAACAGACATGCACATATACATGCAAGGCTGAGGAGTAAGGCAGATGGGTGTGAAAATCCTTAAATATGTGCTCCAGGAGGGGATTGGGTTCCATTGACATATCCAAAGCTCTAATATCCCTTGCACATTTAAGAGAGCTGTTAAAACAACTGGGATAAGCCTCAACTATACTGAATAACTGCAAAATAAAAAAGGTATTTGAGCTGGAATTAAAATATGCAGAGTAAAAGTATAACAGGAAATGTACAACTGAAAACGTAAGTAAGGATAATATAAATATAGGCCATCTTTCGCTACATTATGAATGACCAAATATCATTTTAAGGGCTAAGGTACCAAAACACGTAGCGTTTTCATGACATCAGGTCGGGTGGTAAGATGCCTTCAGCAACTCCCCTCAGCTCTCCCCAAATTACAAAGTCAATATTTACTGACAGAAAAGGCAAAGGTGACATTACGGAGGCCTTTAACAGCTGGCGAAGGAAGACGTAAGCTTGTTTTAATAGAGAACAGAAGGCAGAGATCACTATGAAGATACATTAAACATCTTTTTTTCTTTCAGAGGAATACCATTTAGCCTACTATATAGGCTATCCAACTGCGTTCACTGAGCAAGGCGTTATTAGTAATAGAAGTGCATCATTTTATCTCAAACACCACTGCATTTCAAGGGATCTTGTAACAGGCCATCTTATGGTGTTAGGTTCCTGTATTGTCATGAGTGACAGAGTTAGTAGCACTGGACTTTCAATTACATATACTTACTGGGAAAGGGTACAGAGTGTCAGATGGTGATCTACGGGGCACACGCAACATTGAGTCGTTTCTCACTGCTGTGTAATAGGCCTGTGTGTCTGTTCCATTAAAAGGTTCGCAATGGTGGTGAAATACTGGCATGAAATGTGTTCAGCTACAATACGATGAACGCGGAAGGCAAAATAATCTTGCGTGTTGTACACATGTCTCCTCCCGAGAGGACTATTTAATAATGTTCTGTGAAGTCTTTGCAATGTTTTTGTCCTCCAAAATAGTCCGGTCAGCAGGATAACCATCAGGTACAGCCAGCATTAGAGTCTAAATAAAGGGGAGAGCTTAGCTACATCATAAATCTGTTTGTTTTTTCCGAACCAGCAATGAGGCAGATTTATAGTAAAAGTATTTGTTATGGACCGTTTATCATGAAACATCTCCAGTAATACATTGTGAGGCAGATCAGTCCTATTGTTGCAAAAGTAAAACAAGCCATGACAGTTAAGTACGCTGTGTATACAATCAAAGTAGGAAATAATTACCCTGGCATTGGGTCTGTTTCCACTCTTTCATCTGCTTGCAAAATCGCCCACGACCGGGGGCCTGCTCTACTCTTGACGAAGGGGGTCTAATTTCAAACGGTATGAGGGGCAGGTCAAAGAGGGCAGCCTTTACGATGCTTCGGGAGAGGAACCCTGTCAGGGGCTTAAGGGGCCCTGCCATCTGAGTCATGACCCCCGAGGCCACGAACAGCAAGCCACGGTCAGGCATCAAACCAACAGTTTGCCCAAGAGAAAACGAGGGAGCGTTGCTGAGCTGTGTTCCTCCGGTCCTGCAGGGGACGGACCGTGGACTGAATACCAATGCATCTACAGCATTTCTCTGTCCTATTTAATATGGCAACAGGAAGAGAGAATCAAGAGACAGGAGAGAGGGAATTAAAACAAATGGTCCGTTGCTACATTTTCTTCAATACCTCCAACCATTGAACTCAGGTGGAAATTAAGTTAACAAAAATGCGTATCCCATGTTGCCGTTATTAGGAGAGAATATTATTGTGACCTTGGATGTAGAGAATGAAATCCATCCAGAATTCCATCTGTGGTAAAGCCAAAAAAGGGAAAGCAGTAAGAAGATGCTTAAGAAATGGATTCGAGTTTGTGAGCTGAATGTCAGATTAGGCTTGTGTGAGCCATCCCAGAATTCCAGTCAGACAGACAGCAACAGCCGGAGAACCAGACACAAGAAATATTTCAGTACCTTGCGTTTCCTGCTTCCAATTATCATCACACTGCAGTTGTCAGAGTTGTGAGTTGTCAGAACACTGTTTAAGCGTTAAGAATAGGTGAGGATTCATGCTTCTTTGGTCTGTACCAATGGAAAATGCAGCCATCAAAGTCACGAGACACCAAGAAGGACGATGATGATGGCTTATGAGGACGACATGTTGAGCACAGCACTGCGGCTTCTCATCATCATGAGGACAGCAAAAGCATATACTGAGCCAAACCTGGCTGCAGGATGTTTAAAAAAAAAAAAAAAAAAAGGTCAGACTTCCTATGTAGATCAACATGAACTGCATCAACATACAACATAACAAATAGGCCATTCTACTGCCCTTCACCACTTCCACACGAGTCTGTGGCTGCAAATGTAATGCTATTAAAACATATAAGCAATGAAACAGCAATGACGTTTCAACATGCCTCTTAAACTTCCCTTACAATATATTTAGATATAAAAGACAAATAATGACCATGAAAAGAACATTTTCAAGAACAAGTCAGAGTTAACAGTAATGTTTCATTTGGCAAGAAATGTGTGAATCTGTTCTCATACTAGTAACAGCTAAACTCAACTGCACATGGTTATTCAACATGACATGACAGAATCATCTCTCGCTCAGCACCCCATATGTCCTCTAGTAAAGAATGAAAGTCATGGGCGGAAGAAAGAGGGATAGTAGACAGACATAGACTAGACATTTTGGCAATAAAACCCCCTTTACCTTCATCTTACCCTTTATCTGTATTAAAGGTTGGACGATGGGGACACAAACAGGTGATATTTTAGTGTGCTATTGCACTAGAGAATTTAACTATGTGGATGAGGGCCAAATCCCTATGGTAACAGATGGGTAGCAAGCAACTGCCTTTCTCTACTGTTCAACCCTGTCTGGGGATAAGCTATTGTTGTGCGGTTTCCAGGGGGCTTAAAGGAAACAGAGCACATGAAACGAGTTAGCATGGTAGTTTAGTTTACGTCTGCATCTACTATTCAAATAGACAAAATCACATAAGAGGGAGTGATATTATTGTAGAATACAGAGCTGCAGCTCTGTTACTATTACAACGCAACAGCTCAACCTTGAGGGTAATACTGCCTCAATAGTTATAATACCGAACACTACAGAAATGTGTTCAGCTGCTAGCCAACTTTAATGTGCAGAATGTTGTGCAATGCCTGCTGATGCCATGACCTTTACCAATCCAAACTGCCATCTAAACTAGTCATACCTACACTTAACTAAATATACTTAAACCTAGCCCCCTGCAACTTAATATCCAGCCTAAACATGGTTGAACATTTTTGGCCATCCAGGGGCATTGCTGCTCATCCAGATAGTATTGCAATTAGCTGAAACTGCATCCAAATACCAGGTGAAGTACAATGTTAATTCAACAGGCTAGCTATAGGTATGATGAGGATGAGGAGCAAGTAGTGATGTCCTGGCGTGAGCAACCTAACTTGGTTACAAGTAACTTGCAAGCTTTGGCAATGTAGGCCTATTAGTTAACAATAATACATTTGCCAACTAGCATCAAGCTGTTAACCAAGTCAAAATAGACCAAACTAGTCCAGTAACTGTGACAATAACTTTTTAAACTTGTAACATAAGTCAATACATTGCTGTTCTTTATCAAGATGTTCATGTGCTGGATTTGTTTGGAGTTGGAGGACTGTTCAAATGGAATGTTCTTGGTTGAAGTGGGAAACTTCCCACATTTACTTGAACGTAGCATAGTGAGCGGGGAAAATGAAACACACACACACACACACACACACACACACACACACACACACACACACGAGAAGAATAGAATACTGGAATACGCGCAAACACAATATTAAAGTCAACGGATTATCTCACTGTGATGTGGGCTTAGATTAAAAACTGAAACATATACAAATCATAACGATGAATTAACTGGTCGAAACTGGCGACAGGTTTCAAAAGCGTGTAAGACTGCAACAGCACACAATTACAATCATTTCTCTGTGCATCCAATTGATGTCCTTACCTTTTACTTGACTTTCATAGTCCGCAATGATTTCTTTGTCCTTTTTGTACCTCGGCGTGGACATTTTCAGGCTGGTTCTCTGCTGAGAGCAGTAAAGTTATTCTAAACTATTTGTCAACAAACGGAATTGTGTCCAGTCCGCACGCCTGTAGCATCCGACATACACACGGGGATGCCTCTTTAAGAACTTACACAGAAATATATAGAAATTAATTTACAACAAGCACGGGAGCAAACTTTGCCCTCGGCTATGTAAAATTCAGACATGCATTGTTCTTCCTCCGCGGACTCGAGGCTGAACGCGAGCTCAACGCCGCTGCGGAATTCCGCTCCGACCAATGAATTCACTGAACTGTTGGCTCCGCCGCCGCCGCCGCAATCTGTTCGGCGGCTTTGAGTCGGCGCAAAGGCTCGCTACAAAAAAAAAACTTTTGAAAATCTTTACCACAGACTTTCCGCGGTGCTAGTGGTACGCAAGCGTGTACCTAATATAAAACTAACTGGCGTCCATTACTCGAATGGAATTAAGTTCCTGCTGGCGCTCCCGGTTCAGAACGAGGCTCCCAGCAGCGCGCCCTCTCCCTCGACGTCTCCAGGCAGGCACGGGGCAGGTCAACTGCACCGCAGCTGCTGTAGACTCGCAGGAGAAAATAGGGATTGGTGAGACTGTAGCACACATAGTGGACATGCATGGATCGGCACTTTAATTCCCAAATGACCACACACGTTTGGCCCTACAGGCTATGGTTTGGCCGTGTTAAATATATTTTAATTTGCCATCTGCCATGGTGGTTCTACGTTTCTTGTTTGGGAGATGACATAACAATTTAATAATTAAAAGCACGGTTGAATCAGCCACTCGAACCAGACGTTATTATGATGTATTTGTGCTTCAGAAGCTGAAGCCCTTTCAATGCACGTCTATACAGATTATAAAATCATCTACAACGACACCTGCAGGATAAAAATGGACACGTCGACCAACAACACTATTTAATTGCACGCTTTCCATGCACTACATTGAAAATTTGGCAGCAAACCAACGTTATGTTTTGTATAAGCAGCATTATAGCAACAACAAAGAAACAAAATAAACATTTAGGCTATTACACAAAGAAAATATTCCTGGCTCATTCATATAAATGTATTCTAAACCTGCAGATTTTTTTTCTAAAACAATAGTGTACTTAAAATCACTATATCAATTATCAATAATAGAAACATATGTATAAAAGTATATTAAAGTTATACAAGCATGACAACATTCAAAGGCAATATATCATTCACTGCCTAGATACTGCCCCGATTTAAATAGTAATACCAACATAGTAGGCTTGTGGAGCATTGTTTTTATGCTGCCAACTTGTCAACTTTTGACAGATTGAAACAGTACCTACCAATCATAAATATATTGTTACACATATTGTCACCATCACAGTATTATTACACCAAAATGACCACTACACCAAAATACAGTATTTCTCCACACAGGCAACAAGTCAATATGGCATATGACAACACTCATATGTATGACTTGTATGATCTTTTAACCTACAATCTGTAATTGATGCATGGACAGCCTTCCGGTCACCAACAGTGTTCTTCACATTTAAATAACAACAATAATCAATTTTTTGTGTAACTCATACAAACAGGGGATGCGACAGCAAACACTTTTCACTTAAATATTTAAATAGCCTGATTAGGATGACATGAACAGATCCTCTATAAAGTATGTCGTTAGATGTTAGAGATGGGTCTGAAAAGCACCAGTTCTCCTGAAGTCGGTTACATTCTGTGCTTCCACTGTTACTCCATTAACGGCAACAATGCATGTTACTACTATTATTAGTAAATTCATTTGCTGCAAAATAAGACCTGTGCCTGGACGAATCACACAATCTTCCAAAAAACCCACACAACAACACCCAAGTTGTGTCTAATAGTGCAGCGACGTGGGGCATTGTGGCTGCAGATTGTCGGCAGTAAAGAATATTTTTGAAATGCTCAAAACCATGGCGGGTCAAACATTACCGATTGTAGGTTTTAGACATTGGTTGGTTAGACATTTTTAAAGAAAGTCTCTTCTATGACTTCAGTGAATCTGTCTTTCATCTGTTGACGGAAAGTAGTGTACCATTCTATCAACCTTTTCCTCCGCTCCATCCTTTGATCCTGACCCATCCTCCTTTCCTTCTCTAAGATGGCTGGCAGTTCCTTCCAGTCCCTGAGGAAGATGAAGGGTGCTCCCGCAGCCTTGAGCAGGCGCAACGGCGAGCTGGGCCCCGTGACACAGGCCCCAGGGGTCTGGACATCCTCAATGACAGGGACGGAGCCATAAGCGCATGCCTCGTAGATGCGGTAGCACTCTGTGTTGACCCCTACTGGGCAGAGTGTCAGGTCACTCTGGGACAGAGCTGTCTGGTAGTGACCCAGACTGTCCACTGTCTCCTGAGGAAGCCACCTAAAGACAGATTGAGACACAGCACTGATGAAAACAGTTTGAAGCGAGCCACTTTGGAAAATGTGCAAAGAATATTCCATATACTAATATGCTATATTCCATATAGCATATTAGTATATGTGGTATTAATACCAACATACAATGTTAACATGGTCATTTTTACAGATTGTCATTCTAGTGAATTTATGAAAAATCTTAGTATTTTAATGACACACACATGTCCTAGTAATGACATGTGATGTCGCCAGTAACTGACAATGAATGAGTGATTACTTACTTGTCCCTTGCAGTGGTGATACAGTCTTTCTCAATGGCAGCTTGTTTCAGAACCTGCATGAGTATTTCTCTTGAGGAATTTTGGTAAACCGTGCCCTGGAAGTTGCAGAGGTATGGCCTGATAGAGGTGACCATCTGCAAACTGGGTTTGATAATGGGGAACTGTCTATATCTGTGGAGATACAATCAGAGTTCCAGAGTTTGACACAATTGTATTGAGTGACAAATCAGTAAAGAGAGAAGCATGTGTTTAGGGCTGATTGCAAATGGTAACAATAAGGCACACATACGTGGCAACCCCGAGAGGCCACTGGAAGACATCAATGTTATTCACCCAGGGGCTGTCATACACCATGAACAGCAGCTCCACAAAGCCCCCGTTCCTCTTTAAGTACGGGCTGATCCAATCATTGACGCAGTGCTCATTACCCAACAGCACTACAGCCACATGAGAGACAGTGCGGGCCTGCACCAGAGCGTGGACATGTTCCAGCCACCGTGTGGAGTAGGAGATCTTCTGCTGCTCACGGCCATTCAGAACCAGGACCAGGCTGTTCATGTCAAGAGGAACATGTCCCTGGACTACTGCAGGACCCGTGTAGAAGCTAAAGAAAGGAGTATAAGATAGGGTGACCATGCAATTGTGGTTAATTAGTTATCAAGAGGTATCTAGTTATGTAGTGTACAGTGTGGACAGAAGGATTGAGGTTTATGCATCTCATAAGTAAAATCTTACCTGAAATCTATTTTCCCTGACTGAAGCTCCCCCTCCCTCCATTGGGCTACTTTGTCTGTGGGATGCAGTGGCCCATCTAGTATATGTTCCCACAGGTAAAGTCCTGAGGAAAAGAGGAAGATAAAGTATTTGCCTTCACAGTTGGTGCATGGAAGTTTATATAAAATGAATAAATAAATAAGATTACACAAAAGTGAAGCATGTATAGCATAACATACTGTTTACAATATAAATATATATTGGCAAAATATGTGTATATAAAGATAAACGTGTCTTTTTAAAGACATGAGATGTATCGGTTCACCTACCTATGGCAGCTTTCCCCCATATTTGGACCTTGTATCGTTTGGGCTTATTCTTGTTGATTTGGGCCAGATGCTTTTGGAAAGCTTCTCTCTTCTTATTGAGGGCAGAATTGTACTCCACCTCTTCATCTTCCCATGGGTTCCATTCCTCGTCTTCTATGAATGGTGCAACTGCACCGCCTGTACAAAGGTGATGCTACGCATTAGATAGTATGCCTACACCCGAAACAAAACACACGTCTACGTTGAATACCATATTTAACACGCTTTGTTGGCGATTAGTTACCTGGAGGCCCTACGGTATTTTTCTTCACAACCCTGTGGACACGGGAAATGACTTTGGTACTGAAGAAGACATTGTATGCAGCATAGAGCGAAAACGCCACATAAGCTAAAAATATCAAAAGCAACAATTTTCGTTTGGGTATTTTCATTTTGTATTTCCTCTGTCAAGTTACCATTGTGTATTTCACGGCTACCTTCTCGTAAAGCACTTCCTCCATTGTTTACATCCCGAGGACCTCGATTGGCCTAAACGTGCCTGTATCCTATACTCGCAAGTATGGGATTTATGATTACTTATCCCGTGGCAAATAATGCATTCTTGCATGATTCAATCAACATATTAGTCTCCATTTAAAGCAAACTGAAAATATATTTTTAGGTGCAGTCTTGAGCACTCGCTTATGTATTTATAGTCGGGCGCGCTACGGAACTTGTGACAAGCTTCACGTTTCCAGTAGGACCACAGACGCGGAGAGCCACACACAGACAGCCCTCTGGTAGCCGCTGGTAGCAAGCGCTAGTAAGGTCGCCGTGTCCTCGGTTAAAAACCCGACATTCATTTTGTTCAAAATGATGTCAATCGTTGCTCGTCGCGGGGCTATTTCCTCGTGCCTGCAATCCACAAAACACACAGTGAATGCTTCGGTGTTCTCTCGACTCGTAAAGGATTTCGTCCCCGCAGCTAGTGCTAATGGTAAGGTCGCAGTAAGCTAACTACTTCCTTGCATCCACTTCTGGGTTTTGGCTCAAATGCTAACTACATGGATATGATCGTTTTAGTTGTACAATACATTGTGTTGTTTGTGTAGCCTCATAGTCTAGAGTGATATGTCCCATACGTTGCGTAGTGAGTTGTATCAGTCTATACATATCTATTTTAAATCGGAATGTCTAAAACAATGATCCTTTCTTTTTCATGCCAAGTGATCGTTGTTTATTTATTTATTTTTATGAAGGTCAGGTTGCGGAACTTGATGTAGACCTACATACGCAACCGTGTTAACCACATTATTCAGCCTATTCGACATCCACTTGAATGTTTACAATTTTATTTCATTTTTAATTTCCAATTCACAGGCGCTACTGGAATCCGCCTCGCCCACACAGACATCAAGGTGCCCGACTTCTCGGACTACCGACGCCCTGAAGTCCAGGACCCAAACAGGTCCTCTCAGGACAGTAGCGAAGCAAGAAAGGCCTTCTCCTACCTGGTCACCGGGGCAACCACTGTGGTCACCGTCTATGCTGCCAAAACGGTTGTCAGCCAGTTTGTGTCCTCTATGAGTGCATCCGCGGATGTCTTGGCTTTGTCTAAAATCGAGGTCAAGTTGGGCGATATTCCAGAGGGCAAGAATATGACCTTCAAGTGGAGAGGCAAACCGCTGTTTGTACGCCACCGCACGGAGAAGGAGATTGCTACAGAGGAGGCTGTGAATCTGGGAGATCTGCGTGACCCCGAGCACGACAAGGATCGTGTGCTCAACCCCAAATGGGTCATCGTCCTTGGTGTGTGCACCCATCTGGGGTGTGTGCCCATTGCCAACGCAGGAGACTATGGAGGCTACTACTGTCCTTGCCACGGCTCCCACTATGACGCATCTGGTAGAATTAGGAAGGGACCTGCCCCTCTTAATCTGGAGGTGCCATTTTATGAATTTGCAGACGAAGACACAGTTATTGTGGGTTAGATTGGCACCCTAACTACTTCATTCCTTATGTGTGTATATAAATGGGTCTGTCGTGGGAACCGAGTTAACAAACAGCCAATATACCTTAATAAACGTATATTTATGCTACCGCAAGGTTCAGTTGCTGTCTTATTTTTTCACTCAAACTTATGGTGTCAAAGAAGAATTGCAAATAAATCCAGTATGACTGCAATCCTATGAAAACAACCAAATAGTGTCTCATTTGAGTCATACTCCAATGAGTCATACTATTTGGTTGTTTTCATATAGTAGATAGCAAGATGTATTTATATTAAAGTGTAGATGTTATGGGTCTACTCTATTATAGTCAACTCTTAAAAGTAAATTGCTAAACAAAAATCAATTACAACAATTCCTTAACAAAAGCCAGTCAAGTCTGTTGCTAGGACCACAGTGTCTGGTCATCTGTGAACTACAGGTATTGGACCAATGGAAGGATGGGAATTCCGGGCATTGCAATTGGGGAACAACGACGGACTAACCTATCGATCCCATGGGCGTTGTCATGATGGACCAACATGCCAATGTGTTTGACACATTGGTAGGTTGGTTATAAGTTGTATTTCATGTTTTGTTTGAATGATTAAATCATTCACATTAATAATGAATGTTTCTCAAATTTGTTTTATTTTGTATAGAGAATACATAATTTAAAAAGGCAAAAGATTCATGTTGACCCTACCACCAGCATAAATTAAAATGCATTATAGCTGCCTTGCATACATCACTGTAGAATCAACTTGACCCATCACAGTACTTGACACGTTTACACACATTGCATTACTTAAGTGTCCATCTATCAAACCCCAATAATCAAACCTGTAAAAAGCCACAAAGCACCACAACCTCTTGATTGCATTTTTTTCCCCCTCTTTCCGATAATGATAAATATCCCACAATCTCCCAGAGTCTAGTCGACATAATGAACCTCCGCTTGAAGCTCCTTGGAAATGTACCCAAGAAGGGCAGCGGTAACCTGCTGCTTCAGGGTGGAACTGCCCATCACTAGAGCAGTTAGCTGGGCTAGGTCTGTCCACTGCATGTTGCCGAGGATAGCCACGACGTCCGCGTAAAGCCTCTGTTGCTGCTGGGGGGACAGTTCCATGATAATCTGGGGCAGTGGTTTGAACTGCCCGCTCGTCATCCAACACCCCAGGAGGCCACCAACAGCACCACCTTTCACGGACGGAATGGCATGAAAATGTTTTAACATTTTAGTAAAAGTAAATGGTAGAATATAGCCCAATTTATACTGGACAAGCATTTTAATAATGGATCTACATACCTACAGCAATACCAAGGGGACCTCCAACCAGCCCACCGGCAAAGGCAAGTCCCCCAGCTGCGGCAGCACCCTTCCCTGAGCCCTTTACTGTGGTCTTTATTTGCTGATTGGCAGACAACTCACAACAGAGCTTCATGACATCGTTAATCGGAGGCATTCTGTAAAATCATACGAAGTAACATACAAAGGACATTTGTAGCGTCGACAGTGTTGACGTTTTTTCGCTACATTACAGTAAAGCAGCAAACCATGTACCAAGGTATCCAGCATGCGTACAAAAAGAAACCACATTTGCATGATCAACAGAGAGCTCGTCAGCACATTATTGACATCAGCGTTTCTAAAACAGATGTGCGAACTACATTTTAAAACACGGATGAATTCACTAAGAGACCGGCAACGTGCACTTACTGGATTAGAGGATGTTCATGAACGGCTGTTTCGTTGTTTTTGATTCCAAGACTGAAGGACTCACAGAGATCTCTGACTTCTGAGCTCGGTCATGGCCGCAATGCTTGATGGGAGATATGTGTGTCAGAATGGCGTTAAGTAAGAGTTTAAGTGCAGGTGACTGTTACACTTGTTACACTTAATACCGACAATTTTATTTATATGTGATTTGCATACAGCTGGCATTTTTCCATTCGTGATGTACATTAAAACCTGGCCGATTTTAAATTAGGTTACATAAATTATTGCATTTACCCAGAGTACATCGGGGTCCGAGCAGAGAAACATGGCGCAGGATCACTGACGACCGTCGGATGGAATACCTTTCTGTGGATGTTTTTGTGGACGTAACTAAAATCCTGAAATGAGAGTGTGAAATGATACTTCTGAAACTGTGGATAATCAGCGCTGCCCCCTTGATGAATACAACAAGAACGGGTCTCAGGAATATCTGCGATTGCATTCATAAACACTTCTTTAGGACTCACAACCCTTGAGGGATTGTTTTGGAGCAATATCCTTTCATTTTCATTTGCTGCACACTGCGCGTGGGACGACGATGGCCGACCAAAGTAAAAGGAACATAGAGCCTCACGTGAGGGTTGATAGGCTGCGAGAGGAACACGACAAGGTAAATTAGTTTCAGTTAGATCGCTGTCTACTTCTGCAGTCAGCAGAGTCGGTTACCATGCGCATATGCACGCGGTGGAGCAGCAATCGTGTTTGTAAGTCGGTTTGGGTGTACGAGTTGCACGATTTTGTTGACTACTGTGGTTTTTGTGATTATTTTTGCTCTGTATACTGGACTGAATGCGTGCACATTTGCACGTTTTCGAGAAGCTTCCTTTCCTGCGGTCACATGTCGATGTTTGTTTATGTAGCTGACTGGAAACCCCCTCACCAAATAATGGCAAGAAAGAGGCGTCTTCTGTTTGTGCGGATATATCTGGAAAAAACAAAACACTATCACATTAGTGTTTTGGCAAACATGGCTTGATGATTTGGAGATGGTAGATCCGATCAGACGCTTTTGTTTGCACTGTACTTGTTTTCTAACAAACACCGAATCACATTTAAACACTGATCTAGCAAGCGACAATGTTACCCCCCATGCCATATATATACTATTGAGAAGATGTGTGTTGCAGGTTACTATCCACTTTCAGTACTTTCAAATACAGTAATGGAACACCAGAGTCAACATTACGCATAGCGCCATCTCTGGTCAAACGCTTGCAGTCATCGCGTTTGATTGGCTGAAATTGTCTGTCACAGTGCTGTCCTTGAAGGTTTGTTTAAGTGGTTACTCCTAAACATATTATATTATACGCACCGTAGACCGTATTAAAGGTACGTACGCACATGTAAAGCACCTTTTTAACCTTGATCAAGAGCCATGACTAGCAAGAGTCTTGCATCTATAAACAGAGCGCACGATATGACTGCGTGTGTTGCTTATAATCCAAAGTGCGGGCGTTGAAACAAATTATGTTTGCAAAAGTCTTCAACTACATTGGAATATCGTAACAAAGTTCTCGTAACTATGTTAAAGAAGATGTAATTGACAGAATTATTCTAGTATGACGGATGAGAATGACCTTATGAAAATCAATAGATTTAAACAGATTTTTATTGTTTGAATCATTATTGATTGCATGGTGGCGAGAGGATTGTCGTAAGAAGCTCAAAAAAGGCGAAGAGTGAATACTCCGGCGCATGCGCACACAGCGATGAATGGGGGAATAATCGGCAGTATAGTATACCTGTATAGTGTAGTTCGACGCAGTCTACGTGCGCTCTGTTTATAGAGTAAAACTAGGTAATGTTTTGGGCTGATATAACATGTCTCATACTTATTTGTAATCTGCTTAATGACCACGTGTGTAATTCCACTATGTTCCCTGGACAATTTATAGTGATTTAGACTGTACTTGAATGTTTAGATTTATAAATGTATTCCATCAACAGGTTGTGAAAGGTTGTGACGATCAAATTCTGCACTGGTGAGTCTTTCCCACATACTACAGATTGTGTGTGTGTGTGTGTGTGTGTGTGTGTGTGTGTGTGTGTGTGTGTGTGTGTGTGTGTGTGTGTGTGTGTGTGTGTGTGTGTGTGTGTGTGTGTGTGTGTTCACCTGTTGAGGAAAGCGTTCCCAAATGCGTTGAGTTTCCGGAAGGGCTTCTTGGGATCCACCACCAGAGCGTTCCCCGGG